>JAQQZR010000018.1:2436456-2463172 GCA_030068235.1 Notoglanidium macrostoma | reverse complement strand
GCTGGGTAAGATAATGCCGATTGCATCATCACGGTAAATGGTGGCGACTTTGAAGAATCTAAAATATGAAACATATAGGTTTTTTTTTTACACTTTTTTGTTTACCACATAATTCAGTTTATGCCATACGTGTTGCTTCGTAGTTTTGATGTATTCAGTAATGTTTTACAACGTAGAAAGCAAAAAAAAAAAAAAAAAAGAAAAACATATAAAAAAGAGTAGGTGTGTCCAAACCTTTGACTGGTAGTGTACATACATAACTTTTACACACACAATTTTACCGCATTGAAAAATGCGTCAGTTTCTTCCAGGGGATGTTTCTAAATATTACATGTATTATGGTTTATGCTTAATTACTGTAGTTTTCATGCTTTCTATGAATCCCTTAGACTCTTGAGTCTGTTGCTGGGTTGGTTTTTTTTTTTTGGTTTGTTCTTGAGACTGTGGGGATTTTTCTTAGTCATGTGTCTGGCCCATGGCTTTACACCCTGCTAATGTGTTTAAATTTCTCTAGTGCGAGACAGTTTTATATCATCCAAGACCTGTAGTGAAGCCTTAAGGGTTCGCACTCACGCCTTTCGCAGCTCCATTACTCATCTGGGATCAATGATGGGAGGCTTTTAGAGCTTTTTTCGCTCATATTCTCTCAGGAGCCCTTTCTGAATTCTGCAAACAAATGACAGCTAATGAAACGAAATCCGCCTGTGGGTGACAAACCCCAGCCACAGAGACCCACAGCACCGTGTGAGCGAGAGTTTTTCCTGCTTTTAGCCATCATACTGGCTTTTAATGCTATATTATAAACATATTTATTCTCGATGAATGACAAGCACATTCGTGCAGTCACGTCACTCAGTCTGTGACCATTAGCACTTTTCCAAGAGTGTTTAAGTCATGTATGACTTCTTATTAAATCTGAATACAGAGATTATGAACATTAAAGTCTCGGGAGGAAGATGTAGAGGTCTTTGGTGCCTCTGGTAAATGTATGTAGCTAGTACAGTTAGCTTGCTTTGCTAATCTGAGAATCGAAGCTAGTATGGAGCGCAACCTAGCACGAAAAAAAAAAAAACCCCAAAACAATTTTCACCCTACTTAGGTTTTTAATGTAATTTGTGTTGGATTTCAAAGCTATGCGAAACTACTAGGAACCCTGGACAGTGCGCACCAACAAGTGCCAAGAGTAGAGCTCGCTACATGCTAACGGGGGACAAACAAATTAGCATTTGATGTAAAAAAAATTATCCCCAATGTTTCTCATGTATAAAGCCCTGGATTAATTGGTAAATATTTGAATCCTACTGATTCACGTCATACTACAAAGAAGTTGACTTTCAGTCAAACACCTCTTTTTTTAATTAACCCTAAATGACCAGTATGTGTGCTGTCTGAGGTGAGCACTGACAGCTGTGGAGCATGAGAGGACTTTACCCTTCAATGAAACAAACAGTGTTAAATCAGTCACCAGGCTTTATTTTGCTAGGTTTAGTGTGAGGCACGGTGTTTACCAGATCCTTCAGAGCGTTTGGAGAGGTTGCTAATGGTCTGCTTAAACAGGGTGTGTAACAAGCCGGTGTTTGCTCTGTGCTATGCAGCAGCTATAACTGGTTTGGTTTGATTCCAGTGCGTTATTATTCTGTGATTACACCACAGAATTACTGAACACTTCATTAATGAACCTGACACTTGATTAGTTTTTCAGAACAGCAGTTCTGTAGTCGACTCGGATCTGGAACGTCTGAACACTTTTCTGTTTTGTTTAACGAACTAGCCAGCTAACATGATCGCTTGGAGAATTGCCGACTTGTAAGGATGTGTGCTTTTTTGAATAGATAAATGATCAACTTCAGTGTGGTGAGAGCGCGGCTTCGCATCGAGCCGCATCACAACACCCTGTCGTTAATTATTTTCCTATGACCGCACACCCGAGGGTTTTATTCCTTACTTGAGGATTGTGAAATCCCACAAACTGACTTCTCTTCAGCTTCCTCTGCCACAAAACATTTACAGACCTCTGTCTTCTTGTGTCTGTGTGTGGTATGGAGTAGTTTAAGTTGGTAATCTGTTGTATAAACACTCTACGTGTTGCCTGGCCAGAAGGATACGTCATGTCTGTCACAGCGGCGATGTGCAAACACTTCAGTCCTTCCAGCTCACCCACTCATCCAGCGTTGGTCAACACACCACGCCTGATAAAGAGCCCTAGAAATGTTCCATACGCTCAGGCTTTATGGCACTATTTCTGATACATAAAGCCCCACTGATAATGGCTGATAACGGTAATCAAACAGATGGAATCGAAAAGACGGAGCAGGTCCATTATTGTAAAGCCGTCGAACAAATATGTTCCAGGATTTGATGTGATTATTTCAACAGCGCAAACGGTCAGCATTTGTGATGTGGAATATAAACTCCTGTCATATTTAAAGAAGCAGTTAGAATACATGAACAACTTCTGGTATTCTTTTAATAGTGGTTATACACAACATGCTATCAACTCAGTTTGGTTATTTCTCATGAACTCTTCAGTTAGCCCAATTTACTTATCTTAACGTAAAGCTTAGCTTTACATAGCTTATTTTTTTTACCTCAGCGGCTAACAACAACAGATGACATTTAAGCTAGTATAAAAGTTGTAGTACAAGTAGATGTGTTTTGTAGATATGTGGTGTTTTTGCACAGCTTGCTAACTGCGCAAGCTAATTGATGCTAAGTCTGCTAATAATCCTGCCAGAGCTAGCTAAATTTGTTAACTAGCTTTGCTGGTAATTTATCATGTTGTAATCTTGCTAGTAGAACAAATTCCTTTAAAAGTTGTAGTTTAAAGTGTACTTAAGAGTTTTACTATTTGACTACAATTGAATATTAATTAGCCTATTCAATAATTTTGGTTGAGACAGACGTTACATAAGGAACTACATAAGACTTTTTTTTTTACATAAGGCTGCTTTCACATTTGCAGTTTTTGCTGCAAAAAAACTTTTTTTTTTTTTTTTACTTTTAATCTCACTTGAGTTTCCAAAATCAAAAGAAGTTTAACTTTTCAGAAAAGCACTAGTGACATGAAGCGGGGTTTTTTTTTTTAACCTCCTGACCAATCAGAAAGCAAGTTCTGCAGACTAGCAACAAAAACAAACATGGGGGACAGTTTGCCAGTAAAACATGAATCTTGCTAGTGAGTGAATATAAAGTTGTTTTTTGACACATTATAACATAATGTTGCTAAAAATAGCAACTTCGATGTTTTGTGGAATTTTATTACATCTTTATTACTCCTAATAGTAAATCTAATGGTTTATTAGCTAGGCTAGATAGTTAGCTGACACTAGCTAGGACTGGGAGGAGCGTTGTCATGGTTACAGTGTAGTGAGCTGCTTTTCAGAAAATAAAAGTGTGAAAGCAACCTTAGACTCATAGATCTAGTGCAAAACTGAAGAAATAAACATGTCTTGGCTGATTGACTACATTTGGCATTTAGCAAATTAGCAATTAGCACATTTTTCCAAACCCTTTATTATGTTATCTACAGTACAAGTGTTAATTATTTGATTAAGGAAACTACTGGAATATTTCTACCCTGTGTAGAAATGTGGTTTTCTCTTTCTTTTTTTACTTTTGTAATGTTTTTAAGCATGTGTGGCTTTTTTGTAATATCAGTCTCTCAATATTTGCGATGACCTTATCACAATATATCATCCCATCACTGATCCCAGCCTACCAGCGCAACCTGACACTGGTTTGTTAAGTGTCTTTCACTTCTCCTTACGATCCTCTTTTTTACTGAAGTTGCGCAACAGTTCTTTCCCTGATCTTAACGCAGAAAAGCAAAACATTCTCTTCATGTAAACATGTTGAAGAAACGTGATGCTCTGTATACACATGTGTTAAACGATAGTAAACATGGCTTTATTTATTACAGGTAGGATGCAAGGCTGCGATGGTGTTCTTCCAGTATGGCGTCATGGCCAGCTTCTTTTGGCTGCTGGTGGAGGGCCTCTACTTACACGCTCTCCTCGCCGTCTCCTTCTTCTCCCACAGGAAGTACTTCTGGTGGTACATCCTGATTGGCTGGGGTGAGTGAGCGAGCTCAGAAGATTTACGGCTGTTGTGACGTCCGCGCCAACACCACGGTTGCGATGAAACTGGTTTGAGATATTTGTAGTAACAGCTGCATGTTGGAAGTTCAGCTTGAATTCAGAATCAGATTATAGCATGCTAACCATAAACAAAGGTTTATTAGGGTGATAAATTGGGTTTTTTTGTGTGTTTTGTTAAGAACCAGAATTAAGCAAAATGGCCTGTATTTAGTACTCTGTCATGGAACTTATGCCATCTGGACAAAACACTTCATGCTGTGCAGTTATGGGAAAATAACAGTAATAAACGTAAACCTGAAGTTGATTATTTTCCTATAAAAGCACATTCAGAAGTGTTTTATTTATTTTATAGCGCACTAATTTCCAAATTGTTACATTTTTGAATCATTAAAGAATTAAATAATATTTATCTGTTTATAGTCACATTTAATTTTGTGCATTGTTTGTGAAACATGTTAGAACCTGTAATTACTTAGATTATAACATTTGATTAAACAATTGCTACATTTTTAAATCTTAATTTCTCTTGAAGGTAATGAAACAAAAACAATGCAGATGGATACGTGCAAAGCGTGACCGTTTCATGTCTTGGAGTCGTGGTGGAAAACTAAATGTTAAGGCTTTATATCTGAGTGTTATAAAGCACCTACACTGGAGACTCCTTCCATAAATATTATATAAATATCTCCTTTCTTAATGCTGTTAGTTGTGCCTATGGCTTTATATCTCATAACACATCACTTTTGCTACATATTAAATACATGTGTTCCGTACTACTCCGGAGTTTTTTGAGCCGCTAAAACGGACCCCGTTGCTGGCCCAGTTTTAGTTCGAAAGCGCTTAAGTGTGGACGGCCAGAAACGTAGAGTTTTGGAAACGATGACTCAGGCACCCGGGTTTCCTTCCTGATTGGGTCTTATCAGTCATGATGTATCCTTCCCTGATTTGTCTTGCTCCTATCACATGACCCATTTTTTTCCAGGAAGAAAACAAACTGCATCAGCCTCGACTACCAGTGGTGAATGCAGGATTGAGCAAGCGTTGCAGACCTTGTTGTCTTTGCAAGCAGCTCTTGTGCAGTTAAATTCTACAATTTCTAATGCTACAACTGCCTACATGCACATTAAGCAAGCTATTATTCCAGTGATCTGCAACTAGGCAAAAAAAAACCCTGCAGTGTAGACAATCTGCTTCCTGTTTATACCGGCGCATCCATGCTCAGTGTACATGAATGGTCATGTGACTTGCGTTTTCAGGTGTCTTAGTATGGACTGAGATAATTTCTGATATGGAGCTAAAATGCTTTGGTTAACCTGACATTTGCGATCTCAGTGAGCGCTCCAGTAGACTGACCAGTGACTTGACGTATGAAAGAAATACGTTTAAAGCAGCGCGGACTCGGCCAGTCCTGTTAAAAAAAACAATGTACACCAATTCATATCTCTGGATCATAACAGTTTCATGATGTCACTGGTGTTTATCACACACGCACACCATTTAAATAGCAGTGCGCTGTAGAACTGATAAAACTTCCAGATATTTTGGTGAAATATCTTCAAGATTAATATGTGAGTCCGGTTATCTCCACTCCCTAGCACCAAACACCTTAAAATAAAATTCATCAACTGAAATATTTTTCTTGTTTTTGGAAACCAGTGGTGTTTAGAAAATAAAAAGGTTGACCAAATGACCTTTTGCTATCAGCTTTTTTTCACCCAGCCCATGTGTGTGTTTCTTTCTAACAGGAGTCCCAGCGCTCTTCATCACCATATGGAGCATTACTAAAGCCTACTTGCATGATGTCGGGTAAGCGCTTCTTTAGTGCTTGTAATTTTTTCTCTCCCCAGAACCGTTTAAAACCCCCACACAGATTTGTTTAATGTACACAAACATTTATACTCGGAGTGCAGATGCCTCACGAGAAGCTTACTCAAGCTCGAAGCCGCCGTGCTATCAGGGCTTGGTGTACACAAAAGAAATGTCGTGTCAAAACACATTCCTTCAAATCCAAAGCTGAGTGAGGTCTGTAGAGCTGTGTTTATGAGTTGGAGGAAGGCAGCATCACCTACAACGCTTCGCCTTAACTTTATAGCCAGCTAAATGTCCAAATTCCACACTAAAATGCAGTAAAGAAACCATATGGACATATTTATACTGTAAATGCATAATTTATACACAGCTAACGAGAGAAAATTCAGCTTTAATGATGTAATTGTAATGCTTCGCTTTTATACTGGAAATAGATGATGTGTCATCGCTAAGGTCAGAACTATTTATTTATAGAACAGAGCGTGCATTTATATTTGTTCATCTCGCAAACGCGTTTTATCCAGAGCAGCATACAAATGAGTCAGAATTTAATCCAGAGCCTTACACAATGATATCTCTAACAATTGTACGCTCACTCGCGCAGAGATTCAAGCGTATCATACGCACAAGCTGCAGTTGCACAAATAAATTCTAAGCTTGATAATTCTCACAGATGCTGCAGTAGGAAATAACAAATAAATAATAACGAATAAAAAATGCTGGCTTGATCAGTGTTGTATATGGCGCAATATATTTTTACGAGTCATATTAAATTATTTATAGTAGTGAGGTAAGTGCTATTTCATTTCCTTTCATTTAGATAGCTATGTGTAGTAAAAACACGTTTCCGTATTTAACACACTGTAATTATACTGTATTTGTACTTGAAGTGAATAGATTAGCAAGAAATGGCATCGTTACATCCATGGTTCTCAATGTGCGGGCCGTGATTTATATCCAGCGTCCCCGAGTGTGTTGCTGTTTTTAAAAATCACATGGTGGAGATTACCGAAGGCTAGCATCAATATTGTTAGGGTTAGTTTGTAGGAAGGCTAATAAATAGTCTGCATAAATAAATAAAAAAAAAAAGTATATGTAATGTTAGCTTTAATCTAACCACAGTTTAACTAAAACCAGGAAGTGCTATTAAATATGATGCATGCTGCCGCTACATCTGGATGAATGAAGTGTTCAGGAATGAAAAGCTCGAATAAATGGTGCATATTTGGTACATACTCGCTTTGTTGTACATCAAATTAAATCTGTGCCGTGATCATAAGTTTCAGAACCCCTGAATTACATAAAGTGCAAAATTGTCAGTTCGATTGAAGCATGGTGCTGGTAGCCACAATTTTTTATTTTTGTAAACGTATAACATTTTAATGGTATTGCTTGCATTCTGTGCATTAAGGCAATGGAAATAAGATTTAACAATGTTAGATATGCTGATAAGTATTTATACATTTAGTAAATTGTTTTATCCAAAGCTTCAAACTCCTGGAACTCACAACCTTACAGGACAAATCCTTAATCACTCTGTGTGTGTGTGTGTGAATATATCTGAATATATAGCTTGTCATTATTGTAATGAGCACAGCAGCGCTATACTCTTCAGAATAAACAGAGACTGATACTTAAAGTCCATTAACGTTGTACAGACCTAGCAGTTCCACCTGGATCAGCAGAAACACCAGCCAGCCGTTTTCTTCTCGTAAAACAGCCTCGCAAATATATATCGAAAACAGGATTAACTGCCTTCAATAAATCTGGTAGACATCACGTTCAGTGTGGCTCAGCTGCGAAACTCAGATCCAGGTTTCAGTTTATGAATCACGCTGCCTGGAAGTGAGCAGAGTGTTTGGCAAAAAAAAAAAAACTAAATCACACTAATTTTCTCAGTCTCTAAATGCAGCCAGGATAGATGGGTAATAAGTAATGGCTGCTTGTAAGCAGCAGTTTATCACTGTGCAAAAGTCATCACAATCATTTCAGACTTACTCATCAGACTTACTCATGTGGTTTCTGACACAAAAACGGACAAAATGACGTCTCAGAGCTAAAAACAGCTGAATCACGTTCCATACGCTGGTATCTGGTACATGGATACACTCGGAACAAAAAAAGTACTAAACTGTACTTTTCCTTGTTTTAGCTTTAATGTTTGTCTTTCATCTGTGTGTGCGTGTGTGTGTGTGTGTGTATATATACTTTATATAATATGTATTGTATAAAAATGATTTATGATTTAGCTTTAAAGGTACACAACATGCAGCTTTCTATGTAGAAAATATGTACTAATAGAAGAAAAGAAGTACGCTTGAGGCTACCTCATCAGTGACGGGGAATAGTACAGTTTAGTACCCTTTTATGAGTCCTGGAGAGGAAAATGTATAACTATATGAAAATTTATAACTATATATAATTAGAATGATACTATAGTTCAAGTGTCATTTGTTTATTTATTTTTTTATTGTTCTTAATTGATTGATTGACTTATTAATTAATAAATTAATCAATTTATTATGGGATGTGTCATCCTGTTTATTATTTATTTAATATATTGTATATATTTTTGATGTTTTTTTTTTTATTAATTCACTTATTTCTTTATCATTATCATATTATCATTTTTTGTTTGTTTGTTTGTTTTTAGCTGTTTCTGTTCAACTGATATTTTTGAGCAAACCGTTTCTTTAGACTAGCTGTAAGCCACATTTTAAACGTCCTCCATTTAAGGGACATTGGGAGAAAAAGCGTGCATTTCATTTTGACCTAATTAAACCAAGCACCATTAACCCTGCACATTCATTCTGTTCAAACCAAAAGCAGATCAGAATGGAAAATCCGTACCTAAATGGCTCTGTCTTGCTTCCTTTACAGATGTTGGGATTTTATTGATGACGATCTGTGGTGGATTATAAAAACCCCCATTTTGCTAATAATCCTGGTGAGTCACTCAGTCTTTCACTGTAGCCTGGAATCGTAGCTGAAGATGCATCTTAATCAATGAATGTCCATATTTGCAGTTGAATTTCATCCTATTCATATGCATCATCCGGATTCTTCGTCAGAAAATCAACTGCAGGGACATCGGCAGAAACGAATCGAACCAATACTCGTGAGTTTGTAGTGCTCGACGTAAATCTGAGGTTTCTCTTCACTGGGTTTATAAACAGCATGTTTATTCCTTGTTGAATTGTGTTGTGTCATTATATTGATTTTGGATTTTGAATTCATAATTCTGACATTTTTCTTGCATGATATCGGCTCGAGCGAGGCGCAGTGTTAAGCCCCGCCCACTGTCTGACACTTTGTTGTTATCACAATATGTCTGAAGATTACGTATTGAGCTGTGAAAATACTCAAGAAATCTTTGGATTTCCATTTGAGGCTTTAAATACATTATATATGACCCTATTCATTAATTAATAGTATCCAACCTGTAAAGTCTAAGAAACTTTTTCCACATGGACGACATTAGTGGAGACGCATCATAATCTGAGACACTGCTTAAACCTAGGACCGAAATTTTTATTGATAAAATCTTGAACAACATTTAAAATGAGCACACGAGGGATCAGTCAGCTTATCCTTTTTTCTGTATGTTTTCTTTATCCAGTAGATTCATCGCATCGAATTACAAAAGCATTATGAAATGGGCTGTATCACACGCATACATTGTAATTTCATGACCTTAATTTTGTCTCATGGCTACATTAAGTTGCGCACAGAATTAGCTGTATATCACAATATAGAATAAAAAAATATAATGAAAAATAATAGGATTTGCTGGATCAAGTGCTATTTAATAAGCTGCGGAATAATGAGTGTCGAAGCCATGTTGTTAACGTGACATGACCTTTACATTCAGCAGCGAAGGATAAAAAAAAAAAAAGAAGACAGTTCTCCAGTACATTCTCCCTCCATTATTTTTTTTCTTTGCTTAGATGCAAGTGCTTGTGTTCAAAGGCGGGGATTTAGATGCTAATGAAAACCCCATCATGGGCACTTCTACTCAAGAAAAATCTGTGTGAACTACGCGCAGATAATTTAAATAATCTGAATGGGGAAAACCAGAAAATGACCTAAACGTGCGTAAACCAACCCTGAATACAAGGAACTTTCCTCACATAAATATTGATGTAACATTTGAACTTAAGTTGCTGACTGTGTTTATTATCCTTGATTACGGGAGCAAATGTTCCGTGCTTGTTCTTCTCTAATTTGCAGGAGGTTGGCGAAATCCACTTTGCTTTTGATTCCTCTGTTTGGAATAAACTACATCATCTTTGCCTTCATGCCTCATCACGTACGCTCTTACATGCGGCTGGTGGTTGACCTCATGCTGGGCTCTTTTCAGGTATGCAGTAGAACTTCTCGCTTTCTCTCTCATACACACAAAGCCTTTTTCACTCTCATTGTTGTTTATCTGGTTCGGATTCCTGAAATGCCAGGAAAAATCCATAAACTGGCAGCAGCAGTGATGAATACGTCCTGGGATCTGCAGTCCTGCTTTTTTTTTGATCCAGACTTGTTTGTTTTTCAGCCAAAAATGGCTGTCAGGGGAAAGAAGCACCATCCCCAGCTCATCTCTTTCGCCAGCGTCTTATAAAGTATGTAGAGAGTGAAATACGGCAATGTCTTTAGCTGTAAATATAGTTCTATTGACTCTGTTACGGTGGCGAGAACAAGTCAAATTCCCCAAAGCATCATGAAGGGTTATGGAACATCGCTGATCCATCTGTTTGTTTTGAGAATCCATTTTTAAAGGCCTGTAGGGAGAACATAGAGAACGTGCAGACATGACACGTGATCTTTCAGTATGGGCTCAGTAGGACTGGCTTATTAGCTGCTGCTCAATATTGCACATATTCTAAATATTGTATCAGTTTTTCAGTATAAATAACGTACATAAATCATGCTTGTTCTACAATTGGACAAGTCTTATATACATTTTTAAAATTTATTTTTAAAAATCTATGCATATACTTTTTAGCCCCTTATCCCTTTCAGTTTGTATTAAACATACATGCTACTATTATGCTATAATTTCATGTTGGTTGGATTGCTGCTAAATGAAATTTTGTTGCTTGGACAATGACAACGAATTTTATCATAAGAATCAAGGACTATTTTTATCATTTATTTGCTGTTTTTCCTCCCTCAGGGCTTCTGCGTTGCCATCCTGTACTGCTTCCTAAACGGAGAGGTAATACAAACATTATTTCTCATTGTAATCAAATATTTATCTAACCATTGGTGTTGGTAAAAAATGGTGAAAGGGATTAAAGGTGCCATTTGCAATTTTAAACACAATTTTAATCATATATCAAAGACCGAGTAAGAAAACTGTGACAGTCGCAGTACAGCCATGCAACTTTTAACCCCGTATACACTATTAATACATCATCGCCACCCACTGGATATATTTTGAACTGCAGTAACATACAGTTGTTTGTGATATTGTTGAGTGGTTTTGAGAATAAGGGTTCAGGTACTCCTGTTGAAGGGATAGCACTAGCACAAAGATCCATAAAATTGATTTCTAGATTTCTAGAGCAATGCATTAATGGACAACAAAAGCCAAAAAATGGCAATCCGTTATATTTATGCTCTTAGCCAATCAACAGTCAGAGGCTAACCATCGATGAACTTCCCATTGACATGATTCTGATTCATACGTTAAAACCCATCAATCTCCGCCCACAAAACCATCTACAGCTATCAAATCATACATTTCCTGTTGGATGTCAAAATGTCATTGTGAATACTGGAATGTCCCACACTGCACATGATCACATTCAGCAGTTATATTTAAACATTTTGTTGCAATTTTTCCCAATAAAGATAGAGTTAAAATTGATTTTGCATTTCTCGAATTGCGCTTCAGGTGCAGTCCGAAATCAAGCGGAAGTGGCGACGGTGGCACATGCAGAGGTTTCTGGGCACCAACACCAAATACCACCAGCCTTCTCTGGCCAGCAATGGCAGCACCTCCCACACCCAGATCAGCATGCTGACCAAGTGCAGCCCCACCACGCACCGCATCGCAGGCTACATGGATGAATTCTCCTCTATTTGAGATGACTGACTGGCCTAATATCTAAAATATCCACACTTCTCCTATATGCCTGGGTCAAGCTCAGGTCTGAACTGGTTTCCATCATCACAATGTGAACGGCATGGCAGTGGAATTCTCTGGAGTTTAGATGGCCGGTGTTAAATAGGCATGTGGTCAAGTGTGGCCATGATGTGAATGCTGATGTTCTTAGTCATTCTAGTAGCTAGCCGTAGCGAGGGAGACGGGGTAGGTGGGGGCGGGGGCAGGTTTTGCCATCTATGGTTTCGGTGTCATGTCATTATCAGGAACCTCTGACATGCAAATATTTTGAATCATCTTGTCCAGAACAGAGATCGCACATAGATTTCGAAGTACTTGAGTGTGGAGTGTGTCTTCACCCACACACACCCCACACACACACACATGACATTTAGTTCTGTCTTCTCCCTTCATCTGGACCTCATTAGCTTGCTATAAATTGGATTAAATTGTCACTTTTCAAACCCCTAATTACCTGTAAGGTGACTTCAGAGGTGTATATTAGGCCTGCTTTAATTCTTTTTTTTTTTTTTTGCTCTCATTACTATTTAAATGTGACCAGCATGAACAATCTTGTCTGCTTTTCCTATTCGTTATGCTATCCTACTTTTTCCAGTTTAATTGCAGACCCCTGGTCTGTTCCACTGACAGTCATAAAGAATGTTTCATTTTAATTCCACCGTATTTTTCATGTACCTATGTCATGCGTGTTATGCACATATATGGGATGTTTTGTGCCTGTAATGTTCTGTTATTTTATAGATCTTTCTGTAAATGTTGGCATTGTAAGTTGTAATTTTCGTAAGATTTGGATTGTATATGATTGTGCTATATTAGTTCAGACAGTTCACAATACTCATTTTTTAATATTTGTAAATGTAGTCTATAATTTTGGGACCAGAATCTGTGACTGATCAAAATCGTATTTTCTGTGGATCGGTACAATTCTCATGAATGTTTACATGCATGCTCCTAATACATGTATAGAAGAGAACACACCTATTTATGTACATGATGTTATGTTGAGATTGGTCAATTAAATTGTTTTGTAGATATTTCTCACTCCCGTCTGCTGAATATTCACGAGAGCTGATATCAGATTTCAGGTCTTGCGTGTAATAATGGTACTCGGTTCTCCTAGACATGATGACGGGTGAATAAGAATGAAATAGACGCCTGTGGTGAGTGTATAAGAGAGATACCATCTCTGTTTACCCGCACTCTAGAAGGCATTCCATCTGTTATTTATCCGCTAAATCCCTTGTTAAATTATTCCCATAGCCACCTACTTTCAGCGACATTCATCCGGGCCCAGTGTTTTCCTACATGCAGCGCTCGACCTCACCAGACGCAGGAGTCGGACTGAGCACTCAGACTTGATTTCAAATTTGATAAGGAATCTGGAACATCCTGTTGTTTTGATATACTGGATGATCCAACAGCAGATGCTGGTACTCGGCCATGCAGCTAAATTGAGTCTCAGTCAGGACAGGCCTGAAGACTTTCCTGTGGTGGAAAACGTACAGCTGCAAAGCGCTGACACTGGAGACTCCTTCCATAAATGTTAAATAAACATCTCTTTATAGAAAAGTTAACCAGATCAATGATTGGATGCTTTCTTTGTTAAATAATAAGCAATTTTGTATATTTTTATTATTATACTTTAAGCATTCACAATAAGTTGTTCCTATAGACAGAAGCACATTAATATAAATTTGTGATTTGCCTTTCAACTGTCAGAGCTGCCGTTTTAGAAATCTAATCATCAATCAGAATCGAGAATTCACCAGTACAGTGGTATAATCATATATACTCTACCTTTGAGATGTGCAAGGATTTTTTTTATTATTATTATTATTAAAAATGAAACCATGAAAAAGGGCTAAACATGACTAATGTTAATACGTTTTTCATTAACTTGTAGCCAAACACTCGGCTTATTTTAGATTTATTTATTTATTTGAACAACTGACTCACTGTTTGCGGTTTGGCTAAAATGCGTTCCCTGAACCACAAGGACAAAACAGAAAATAATTAGCTTCTGACTCCAAGACACAATGATGTATTGCAGAATAAAACAATGCAATCAGTGGAGATTTCATGCTAATCTGCCACATGGGATACCAATTTAACAAACCATTTCAGTTTATAAGCCTGGGTTATGCAGCTTACTCTGCTGCAGTGGTGACTGCTTGTGTAGTCATGTGAACAGGAAATGGAAAAAAAGTTTTAAAAAGTTAAGGCTTTCAGTGGCTTTATGTCATAAACATCCAAAACTTTTACGCAGTATGCATGTGGGGATGTCACCTACATTTTGGCATTTGGTGAGTAATCATTACTATATTATACAGTACAATATGATGCTATATTTCCAAAAGTTAGTGGTGAGAAGAGTGGATCTTATCATAACAGCTACATCTGGAATGGGATCTTCAACAAGCACCTATGGGTGTTATGGTCAGGTGTGCAAAAACCTTTGGCTGTATAGTGTAATACAGAAGTGTAGCAACATATTGTGTTGTTTAACATTAGGTAGATAATTATTAGTTTTAATTAGTAGTTATAGTTGATGTTATATATTAAATAACTTATTTGTTTTAAAATAGTATAACATGTCATTATTGAAGGCCTAATCATCGTTATGTCTGTGTACACAATTATTATAGAAAGAAAATGGCATGCTGTTCCTCAATCACAAGTTTTAATATGTACTAATATGAAAATAAAATAATTCACAGTACCTGTCTGTCTGTCTTTGGAGCTAGTTATCTGTTTGATTATCTGTCTGTCTTGCAAGGTGGTAATCCTCAGACATCCACACAATCCTACATGATTTCAATTTTGATGGCAATGATTTAAGATTTGACAATACCACTGAATCTATTGCAATACGATGTGATATCATTCAGTTTGGTAATCAGAGTTACAGGCAAATCATCTTCCTAAATGGCTATAATCAACTATTTAAAACGTCTGATCTTGTTTGTCTGTAACTGACATTCAATACTATTTGTTCAGCAACTGACCGTGCTCTGCTACAGAAAATGAGCGTCTCCAACTACTCAGCATTGCTCCTGATGAAGGCACCGCTGGGATTCGAACCCAGGATCTCCTGTTTACTAGACAGGCGCTTTAACCAACTAAGCCACGGCGCCGTGTTAACGAGCAACAGGCCACCTAATTTCCTCTTTTGTCCTGTAATACGCACGCGCAATGGTGTTCTGTCCGCGATGTTCTAGCGTCCCCGTGTGGCTGGTGCTGCGTTGTGCGTGTAATGACCGCGCTCGGTTCACTCGGTTGTGTTGAACCCGTTCAACTCTGCCACGAACTCGCTGAACCCGGCAGTCGCGCGCGCGTGAACGGCGCCGGAGCTCGGGGTGCGCGAGCGAGCGAGTGCGCGAGCGCGCCTGCGCACGCGAGACAGCGCGCGCTAGAGATAGATGTATACGTATGTAGAGAGAGGGCTGCCCTTTTTCTGCGGTTTGGCAAACTTTTTTTTTTTTTTTTTTTTTTTTTTCGGGCGCGCTACCTTATTAAAATGCTATGTGAAAATTGAACACAGCCACGAGTCGCACGTTTGCGTCACAAAGTAATGGCGCGTCTACGACTTTGACCCGAAGCCGAAATTATGGGGTTGGAATAAAAAGAAAAACACCAGGAGGACTAAAATGCGCGCGCGGAGGGAAATCGCACCGCTGTCGCTTTAACTGCACCGGACCGGAGCGCCCCATATGATTTTCGAGCTCCAATCACCACTTCCCTCATTCCGCACGCGAACATGGCGAGGAAAAGGGCAGCCGTGTGAATGAAAAGGACGCCGCGCGGATGTGAAGCTGAAATCGGTTCTTTCATGGAGAGGACCAGCGCACATCCCGGGGAGGAGAATCGGAGCTGGTTTGCACCAAAGAGCAGCGGATTACAATGGTGTGATCTGTTCCGGATGGCTCTCACAGCTCAGGCCTTTTCAAACGCTTTATACCTTTTCTTGATGTTTATGGCTCTAGGCCTGAGCAGCTCATAGCACACTCTTTCACAGTTTCTCCTGGTCAAGCATTCCAAAAGCTTTCACGTGCATGAGTTATTTCTGCCTCTCTTTTCTTCTTAGATATGACTGCGTGTGTTTGTGTGTAAACAGGACTCAGCATTGTTTACTCCCTGTCCTGCACATTTTACTGATTCCCTGCTGCACCTAACACACCTGATTCAGTCTTACTGAGTTGAAGGTGGTGTGTTCGAACAGAGACAGAATTCAAATGTTTAGGATAGAGGATTGGAAAGCTGTTTAACACCCATGTTTCTCTGTAAAGGTGCACCCCATAATCCTTAAAGTGCTCCTAGAACTGTGATATTAACATCTTCAAATATACTTTAGGAATGCTGTGATTTATAATATCTCCGTGCATTGATCGTGCATAATTTATTAGAATCAGACTTCTGTTTACATTTTGTCAGCCTGGAATTGAACCCTGATTAGTAAATCTGATCAGAGCCCATTTTCATTAAGCCAGTTAGAAAAGGAAATTGGACATCAAATTCTGGCAGGTAAATTATTTTGTAATAAGCTTGTGCACAAATAATTGAGTCACATCCTTAATACATAAGGTGCTGTATAAAAAGCAAGGTCTGTAATATATGTTGTTCATACTTTTTTTTTTTATTGAGTCTAAGTAGTTTGCTACTGTAACCCTGACAGCTCACACAGCAAATTCTACAGTGTTCTATCAACTCTGTGAAAATCGGTTTTAACACTATGCTGGTGTTTATTTTCGTCCCTTATCTTTGCAGTGTTACTTTAACACTTTCGAAAGTGTTAAGAATATAACTTTATGCATAGTTAAAAATGAACTTTGCTTAATGCCAGAGCATGGTTTCATAACTCTGTAGGAGTTGACTCAGTGACACCAACTCTCTTACACAATCGATTCCTTTAGTGATGAACCAAATTTTTCTAGCGTGAGTTCAACTCTATATTTAACACTTTTTTTTTTTTTGATTAACAGTGGAAAATCAGCTCTGTGTACTGTTGAAATTTCAGTTCTAAAAGCGCTTTCAGCACCTTTCCCCCATAACAAGCAGCCTACCATGAGAGAGGGGATGCTTTGTCAATTTTTTTTTCACAACTATTGCAGAGAACAGTGACCTCTAGAATGAATTTAATGCTTGCGAGTTCAGCTTCAGTGTTCGAAAGGACAGTGGATGAAATGTCTTGGCTAACAAAACACTCTAAATATGGGTAAAGTGTGAACGCACTAATGGATTGGAACAAAAAGCAAGTAAACAATATTCCTCCAGGATGCACTCGAAATATTTTAAAGGTGCAGTCAGTGATTTTTTTAAGTCTGGACAGCGTTTGTAATATTGAGCAAACTTCTTATATTTGGGCAGCTTTAAATTGATAAGATGTCTGCTGAGAAGAGAAAGTCTGCTATCTGGTGTCAAATGTCAGTTTCATTTCAGGAAGCACTGTAGCCTAAACAGAGCATGTCATAACTTAAGCACTAAACTAAAGCCAGTTTGCTGGTGTTCTAGAGGAGCTGCATGTTCTCAATGAAAGTTGATCCACCTTAGAACATTAGAGTCTTGATTTTTTTTTTTTTTAAATGTCTTTTCAATATCATTATTCTCTTAGACACTTGTTCAATAATGCATTACCAGCAGAAGGCTAAATAGTTCAAGGTGCATGGGTTCCTTATTTCAGTTTTTAATTATTGGAGCTTTTGAGACGGAAGGAGATTTAGATTTGACGTCTTCTACGGGCTTGACGTCATTTGGGTTTGTGAAGAACAAGCTGAGTTGTGGTGTTCAGGAAGGTGTTAGTAAATCAGAGATGGCATGGTTGATGTCCGTCGTCCGCAGATTTAGTTTTACATTTGAGATCCGAGGTTAAGGTAGTTCACATGTAGCGGGATCCCTTTTGCAAATTCAAGTGTGAATATTTATATACTTGTTTCAAATAACATCATTATGCTGTTTAAGTGTATAGGAGGATTATATTATTATATTATCTGTGACATACATTCCAGCTTTCCAGTAAAAGGCCTCCGTAACAAACTTTGCAGGATGGACCTAGATGTGGAATTGTTGGGGGGGAAAAAAGGGATCATATATCTAACTATATAATTGTTGCATGTAAAATTGTAAAGTTGTTCGGTTATTTGTCAGGTGGATACTGTATATAAGCACAGTTTTGCTAAATCACAGTTCTTCCTGCCACCTCATTGGCATATTGTCCTGTTTTTGTTTAGCTGATAGTGGAGAAGACCGCTGAGCACCCGTCAGGGGAGTACTCCGTGGTGGAGGACATGACCCTGCACTGCACTTTCCTGATGGAGCGTCTGAACGAGCAGCGGTTGCTGCAGCCAGACCTGTGCGACGTGGACATCGTGCTTCTGCGCCACAAGGCCACGTTCCAGGCACACAAAGGCGTGTTGGCTGCCTACAGCCCCTTCTTCCACTCGCTCTTCGCCTCCAGTAAAGAGCTGCAACGCGTGGAGCTATCTCTTGAGGCTCTGAGACCACAGGGTTTTGTTCAGATCCTTGACTTCATCTACACATCTAGGCTGCTTGTGAACAGTGGAAATGCACGCGATGTGCTGCGTGCCGCCACCGTGCTCCAGATGGCCAACGTGGCTTCGTCGTGCCGTGAACTTCTCTCACGTGGCTCGCTGCAGGATGAGCAGCCTGAGATCCAGACCTGGAGCAGCAGCAATGGAAATGGAGGAGGCTGTGACTCTAACTTCTCAATGGAGATCAAACAGGAACAGGATGCGTCCAGCGCTAAGATATTTGGCACGAAGAGTGAAAGGAATCCATATGTTGCACACATTGGAGAAAGACAACATTTAGGGACAGGCAAGGAGGAGTGTAATATGGAGGTATCAAGAGACTCTGAAGATTCCTTTAACAGGAAGCAGATAATTGTTGAGCTCAATCTCAACAACCAGACCTTAAATATGTCCAAAGGACTGGAAGGAAGCTGCTCCTCTATGGCACCCACCAGCTTTGAGGCAGAGAAGGACAATGGCGACTCGGAGGAAGACAGAGAGCGAAGTGAAGGCGAGGACGAGGTACCCGGAGGGACAAGCGAGGACGAGGCAGGAGAAGCAACACATCTGGATTTCAGCATTCCCAAATTCCTGCCACAGAGATCTCGCAGACAAACCAGATCCTCCGTGGATGCCATGGCCACAGTTACGATGAGAACGAGTATGAGGGTAAGGCGTGGCGGACGTGCGGGTATACGAGGCGAGGAGGAAGAAGAGGAAGGGCTTGGACAAGATGCAAGACTGGAGGAGAGGCGGAGCTTCCCGTGTGCGAGGTGCCCGCAGGTCTTTACCAACAGCTGGGACATGGAGATGCATGCAAATGTCGAACACAGCTACATGCTTGGATGTGACAAGTGTGGAACACGCTTCTTACTGGATAGTGAACTGCTCTTGCATCAGCAGACTGACTGCGAGAAAAATTTACAGGTACACACACACACACACACACACACACACACACACACACTGCTGCTCAAGTAACATTGACATGGTTCTGCCTTATTGAGGTGATTAAAGCAATACTTTATTTGCTTTATACTCAAGACTTGGATGAATAGAATATTCTGATTTAAGTTACCGTATTATAACACTGCATGTGTTCTGTCATTTATTTTTGTCATCTTCTTATGTTTTCCTCTACGTTTCTCCGCAGTGTCTTTCCTGTGGCAAAGATTTCAAGAAGCTTTGGGCCCTGCACGAGCACAATAAAATCGTCCACGGTTACGCCGAGAAAAAGTTCACTTGTGAGATATGCGGGAAGAAATTCTTTACCATGGCTCATGTTCGCAAGCACATGGTTGGTGAGTTAGCAGCCTTTTGACATTGTTCGGATGCAGGCCAAAGCCACAGTGTTTTAAAGCTTCCTGAGCAGTTGCTTGTGTTTTCAGCTCACACGAAGGAAATGCCGTTCACCTGCGAGACGTGCGGCAAGTCTTTCAAACGGAGCATGTCTCTCAAAGTCCACTTCCTCCAGCATTCAGGAGAGAAACCCTTCACATGTGAGGTAAATGTTTAGTATTCTACAGTTAGCCATTAGATGAGCAGCATCTATGTAATCTGTGACTGCATGTTTTGCAGAATTGCAACGAACGTTTCCAGTATAAGTACCAGCTGCGATCGCATATGAGCATTCACATCGGCCACAAGCAGTTCATGTGTCAGTGGTGCGGCAAAGACTTCAACATGAAGCAGTACTTTGATGAACACATGAAAACTCACACAGGTAACATGATTCATGGTTACACACAGATTTAAGGTTCTACAATATTCTATTCTACTCATGCATATTTACTCCATTATGCAGAAAGAGCTTCTTCCATGAGGGCTGTTTTTATTCATAATTCATAGTTAGTCAGTTAGTTAGACGAGTTTGCTGAATTAATTACAATCCTGAGCTCAGGTGTGATTTTGCACATTCCTCACACCTCACAGAAACACACTCAAAATGACCTCTTGGAGGCTTAAGTGGACATGTCCTTAATAGTGTTTCCTTTCCTTGCATCCATTTTTTGCATCCTAGCTCCTCTTTCTGGGGAAAGTATTCAAGGATAGGACACGAGAACGGAGGAACTGCTACCGAAAAAGACGGCTTGCTCATTTGACCATCACTTACGGTCAAAAAACAGTCCTTTTATTAAAAAAGAAAAAGTTAATAAGCATTTTCTTAATGCTTATATAAAACAACTACCTCCATTTGCTTCTCTTTTCTTTAGCTTTAAGCAGTCTGTAAAAAGAGAGCTCAGATTTCTTGTTGAATCTGCTTGCAAAGTTAATCGCACAAAAGCTCTTTCCCATTTTAGAAATGGGTCTGTGTGTTTTTGCAGCATTCGAGCTGTGTTACTTCCACCTATGATGGCGTCACCTGAATTCCCACTATTGTATTTTATTGTGCTGTCTAAATAATGTGATTATAGCTTAGAGATGAATTGCAGTTTTATTTCCATCAATTCAAATAGTTATAATTTTATATTTTGATTTATCAGTGCACAATATATCGTTACATGCCTAGTGGATAGCATCACTGCCTCACACATCCACCATTTCTGGTTCAGCCCTGACCTTGGGTTACTAATTGTCTGGAGTTCTACCTGTTTTCCCTGTATCTGTGAGGGATTCCTCTGGGTTATCCAGTTTCCTCCCACCTCATAAAAACATGCCAGTAGGAGGACTTTAAATTGCTCTTAAGTGTGAATGAGTGTTTATACAGTGCCCTGCGATGAACTGCATCCCATTCAGGTTGTATTCCTGCCTCACACCTTGCATTCCCGGGATAGACTCCGAATTCACCGTGACCCTAATCAGGACCCTAATCAAGTGTTTCTTTAAGAAGGATGATTAAATTGCAGCCAATATCTTAAAGGCCAAATCAAGGAAAGTTTGTGAGATGACTCCTTGGAGGTTCAAATGATCAAGCCCTTTTTTGGTTTCCTTTCCTTTTTTCCGTTTTTGGCTTTCTATGCCTGAAAGGATTCAAGGTTTGTATACAAGTCGAGAGGAATTGCCACCAAAACAAAATGAACATCGTTTATTAAAAAATATATATTCTATTTTCTATCGTTCTTAATATTCTGCAGATGTTTACTAAGGCTTCATATTCACTTCGTGTGTCCTAGGTGAAAAGCCGTACATATGCGAGATCTGCGGGAAGAGCTTCACCAGTCGACCCAACATGAAGCGTCACCGGCGCACACACACCGGCGAGAAGCCGTACCCGTGCGAGACGTGCGGCCAGCGCTTCCGCTTCTCCAACATGTTGAAAGCTCATCGCGAAAAGTGCTTTCAGGTCAGGAACCCTACCACGGAGGCGCCGCCCATAGAGTTTGATCCCGCCCACAACAACAAGTCATATGTGACCGATCAGAATCCTTCGAACCCAAAGGACGTTGGACCACGTTCTGTGTTCCCAACGGCACGGACCGACTCGAGAGACGCGTAACTACTGAACTGTTTCCCCGCACAGCTAGAGGTACTTCCTGTTTAGCTTTTGTGTATAAACCAAGTATCTAATGCGCCTCAGCCTGAATAACATTTCCTATTACCTTGAGAGAGGTAAAAACATAGTGTGCCATATTTGGTATTACAGTATATAGCCTTCAAATGTAGCTGCCATCCAATATTAAAAATCAAAGTATGTATGTAAGTATAGTTATATTTGCAAAATATATATACATATATTAAATACAATAGAGAATTATAGCTATGGTTAAGGTCATTACTCGTCAGGTAATAGCATTACATGTGTCTTAGCATTCCATGGGAATTCAGCAGGATTGAGATGCAGTTCTTGTTCTAGATGCAGTCGATAAAGCCTACATAGCAATGTGACCTGCACTTTTTCAGTGTTACGATAACGAAGGTGATGTAACTGAAGACACTTAAAAAGATAGATGATTTTTTTTCCTTTTTC
Organism: Notoglanidium macrostoma; assembly: GCA_030068235.1. NCBI lineage: Eukaryota > Metazoa > Chordata > Actinopteri > Siluriformes > Auchenoglanididae > Notoglanidium > Notoglanidium macrostoma. Next base: position 2,440,714 of record JAQQZR010000018.1, on the reverse strand, counting down.
CCTTAGAAAGATTTGGTATCAGTCCATCTCCTAGGCCCCGCCTACTAAAATGTGATGCTGGAATTTGTACCAGATGTAGTTTATGCTGTTGTTCAAAATTCATTCAAAAAATTGTTGTTCAAAAAATATGATTAAATGCTCACCAGCGTTAAAAGACAGAAAGTACGTGAAGATTTGGAACTAATCCATGTTAATGCATGTGTTTTCCGGTTTATTCAGTTCCAACAGAAAGAAAGACTGTTATAATTTTTTTTATTTAATTGACCATATACGTTCAAGAGGTCAGAATATTTTCGCCATCAGTATTTCTAGTGTCTCTATAATTCTCTCTAAACTCTCACTTGTATTATTTGAGATTGTTATTAAGGGCTTACTTTCTGAATTTTCCCATCTTTACATTAGTATAAAAACCTAACGCACCTAAGCCACATGATTTCCAATCTGAACTCATGATAAATGTCGATGTGTATTAATGCCCGAGGCATACTGCACCTTATAATAAGCACTTCCTTGTGGTTGGAGTGGGATGTTGGTCCATGATGATCTAAACCAGTGTCGAGGCAATTCTCCGCCTTGCTTAAAGCAAACTGGAGTTAAAATATTATTCTGTATTATAGTCGTTTGTTTTCTTTGGACGGATGTAGCAACACAGCACTAAAGGCGATGACTGTAATCCAGACACAGCTCGGCATGTGCTGATGCACGGTTATGTGATATGTTTAGATATTTGAGACAAACTATTATCAAAACTGTTCCTCTATTATTATTATTATAACCGTTCCTCGCTGAATAAAAATGCCAGCAATTAGCATAAAAAATCTATACTGAATTTCAGGATTTCAAATGACCGCCGATTAACATGTATATTATTATATACAGTACTGTGCAAAAGTCCTAGCTAACATACAGTATAGTTTTATATACGTTTTGCCTTAAATGCACATTTCCTTTTATTTCCTGCAATAGAAATGAAAGGAATTGTATGATTCAAAATTTATTATATTATTTTTGGAAGGCGGTATAGGGGAGAAAATGTTACTGTTCACTATATTCAGTTACTGATTATTTTGATACTTTGTGTTCACTTTACAGAATGTCTTTTTACAAGTGCTTTCTTTAAAAAAAAAAAAAAAAAAACAACTTTGCACAATCCTGTATATTAAATACAATAATGTGATGGTACATTGAAACGCTGACCAGTATAATCCAACTCTAAATCAGCACATGTCTAAATGAAGCACCTTAATTTGACAAAGTCAAGCCCATATTCTTTAACATTCTTCTTTCTAATCTAATTAGATTGCACCAATAAGGTAAAGATTTATTCACCAGATTACCTCTGTACTTCTAAGAGCTCGACTGTACTAGTTAAACGGTATAGTCTACTAGTAGTGTTAAACATGTACTGCCGGATGAGTATATCTTTCAGGCCAAATATCCTTCAAAGTTCTTGTCATAGTTGGAAGAGTTCAAGGGTTTAATGTGTTCCTTGTGATTTCTAATAGTGAAAGCCAATCTTCTATTACTGCAGTTTGCTTTAAAACATTTTAAAATCTTATTCTGCAACGAGTATTGTACTTTCTGGACTATAAAGACCAAATCTCCATGAAGACCCAATAAAGGGTCATTTTTTTTTTTTTTTTTCTGTTGTGAATTTTATTCACATGTTATAATGATTCTGGCCTGTAACTGCAGAGCATTAGCGTGTAATGGTTAGCTTTAAAACTGGGCTCATACAACTATTAAACAGACACTTTGCTTAAAACAAAAAAAGATCAGAAAGCAAAATTTTCCCACCCATAACGTAACGGAGTGCTGAGAAGATTAAGAAGGTTACAATAAACAATAAATTCTTTACTTTAAGGTTCTCATAACAGACATGAACAAACCATGTACTACAGTGTCAATACATCGTTAATAATATGAACAGTGTTTTAACTGCTTCTTTATAATAATAAGTCAAATAATCTACACCTGCATTAAAAAATACGATCAGTACCTTAAAGGGATCAGCTCACCCTGGTGTGTTGTTTTTGTTTTGTTTTGAATATAGAGCCCGTGACAAAATATCTTTAATTTCACATTACAATTTAAGATCTACAACAAAACAATCCCGATTGTTTTTGGAATATCGCTACCATCCAAAATGTCAACTTCCTGCAAAGGATTCTGGGAAGGGTGAGCCAACCCCTTTAAAGAACACGATTGCATTTGTTGACTTTGTTAGCGTTACTTCTGGTTTGTTCATGGGTTGTTCATGTTACCTAATCCAGTATGTTGTGTTAATTAAGGGAGCCTGAATATACTTTGAAATTTAGCATGAATCTAATGATTTCTCATAAACTGTAATTGCATAATTTCAAAATATACATTGTTTGGGGTTTTTTTAGTGTTCGCATGTACAGTTTTTTTTTTTTAAATAAAAGCATATAGTCATTTATATGGCAAATAAAGGCTATATAGACTTTGTGTAAGGACACTTTTCTGAGTCCAGTCGTAGAAGGAGTCTCCAGTGTCATTACTTTGTAAGAGTCCGAGGTAAACTTTTCCAACATCTTCAGGACTGAGAAGTTTCCGGTAACATGACAAGCTGCTTTTTTTGTCTTATTTCCTTTGAGAGAGAGATTAATGAGGGAACTAGTGTTTATTGCTGCTATATCATAAGTGAAATTAGGAACCAACTTGTTTCAACATTAAAAGTAACTATAAATGGATAAAAAAATATATCATTTGTTGTTCTTTAATCAGTATAAAATGTTTATAAGAATAAAACACTTCAAGATGTCCTATGCACTACAGTATGTTACCGTTATAGTCCAGAAAATACAGTCCTCGCACCTTGATTTGGCTGATAAAAGGATTTCAGTGTCAGTAGTGATTCCAGCGTGTCTGAAATACTGTTTCTACTTGTTGTGCATTGAAAGAGGACCTTTTTATAGAGTGTAATTAATCCTGCTCTGTGTTCTGCTGTGCTGTTGTATCTGTTAAAGCCTAAAGAAATTCCTTGTTCATTCTTCACACAAGTATACTTCTGTTTTCACTGAACGCTGTATCATTCTGTCCTGTTCTGTTCATTTCTCTTTGTTTAAACATGTGATAATGACATAAATGGTGTCCATATTACCTGTCGTGAGTTTTATGGGTGACATGGCTCTTTTTTGATGTCAGAAATCACAAGACATATATTACTCAAATCCAAGCATAACTCTCTAATAAAGATATCTTTAATTCAAATGTGTAGAAATCACAACACGCCTTTCTGCAGACACAACAGTTCACGTTTCAAATGAAAAATGGTCCATTCTTTATCTCCACCTGCTGTCCATACCTCTTTCAGGGTGTTTTTTTTTTAAAGTTCATGCACATGCTGTATACTTGATTGTGAAAACTGCTAATAGTCCCAGTGCTCGTCACACACTAAGCTTCATGTGCAATAGGTGCCGTGTGCTTGTCGATTACATCTTGGTGAATCGTAAAGCGTTAAGGCGTACTCCTAACACTGTGGCGCCTGAAGCGTAGCCGATCTCCCGCAGCATCCCAGACCAGCAGTTTTCCTCCTCATCGAACCTGTAAGGTCCAGGAGATCACGAGCCGTATTATCAGCCAAGTAAGAATTACACTGACAAAAAGACATAAATGAATGTTCTATAATGTTTAAGGTTTGTTTGCTTAGTTTTGCACTCTAGTCAATTTGTGGTCTATGTCAATCAAATGTGAAATATATTCTCTTTATCATCCAAATCGCTACTAATATACAGTTTTGTCTTTGAACGTTTAGGACTAAGCTATGGTCTGAAAAGACCTGGTGTATTAGAGGAAAAGTGTATAAATCCAGGAGGATAAAAGTCCATGTTCTAACATTTTGAGTGGAGATTATCATCAAATTCAACAGGGAACTGTTGTCATAGCTAGTACTGACAAGCTAGCAACTTAATAGTGCAATACCTATTAGTCTGGAAGCTACCTGGCTAGCTATGCTATAAATATAAACTTATGATGATCAATGCTTCTTCATGATCTTCTGACATTACCTCCTTAATTTAGTTACATGAATTGCAGTTTCTATTCTTTTCACACCATAAGGAGGCCTGATACATCACCAAAAGATAATAAAATAAATATATATATATACACTACCTGTCAAAAGTTTGGACACGCCTACTCTTTTTCATAGGTTTTTCTTTTTTTTTGCTTTCTACATTGTAAAACATTACTGAATACATCAAAACTATGAAGCAACACGTATGGCATATACTGA
>JAQQZR010000018.1:2412910-2425402 GCA_030068235.1 Notoglanidium macrostoma | reverse complement strand
ATGCTGGGATTGGCTCCAGCTTCCCCGCCACCCAGACGGATAAAGCGCTATAGATAATGGATGGATGGATGGATTGAGTAGTTAGCAACATAAGGGACTCGCCTGCACGTGGAATCGATCAAACGTCATGATGGGTCCGAAGAAGAAGAACGGGAGGTAGAAGTTGTACTTGACCAAATCCATGAAGCTGTAATGGCCATCCTTCTTCTCGCAGTTCTCCAATGCGAAACTCATGCAGCGCATGATGGAGAACCCACAGCCTCCGTACAACAGGATGTCCTGAAGGTTGAAGGTGCCGGTGACGAAGCCAGCCTAAAAAAGCCAGAGAGCAATTCCAGAATCAGAAATGAAAATGCTGTCAAGGCTTCGTTTAGCTACTATAGAGATGTTTAAAAACTTTTTTGTAAATCAAAACGCTGGCGTTTGATTCACCGTACATTCATATATTCTGCGAAATGAACGAGAATAAATCAATAGCACAGTCAGCCTCCCACCTGCCAAGAGTTGAAGGGCTCCATCTTGAAGGTGGCCAGGCTGGTGAGTCCAGCCAGGAAGCAGAGCCACTTCCTCTTAATGAGGGCTACGCTGTAGAGGAGGATGCAGTGAGACAGGATGAGAGAGATGTACGTCCAGCCCATGATGACGAACACGGTCACGAAGCCATACAGCATGTAGATCAGAGACCTGTGCTGTGGATCAGGATAAAGAATGCATTAGAAAAAGATCAGAGCACACTGAGCACTAAGATTAAACGATCACAAAAGGTTTTGTTTTCTTTTTTGAGCATTAGTGGTAATAAATGAGTACTATCATAAATAAATATAGTAATGTTGGGGGATGAATAGTATTGAATTAACAGTATTATAGTATTATAATAATCTATTTATAATGTAATTAGGTACCCACACATATTATAACGAATAAAGCACGAGAATAAAACAGCATGCCCTGAAGTGTTTTACTCTCTATACTACAGCAAGTTAACAACACTAACATACTTTATTTATTAAAAAAAGACACATCATACTTTTTAACCATTTAAAATTACATTTAATATTGAGGAATGTCCACAAAAGTAGTTAACTAGTTAAACAACAGTTAGTTCTAATTTGATTGGTCAAGCAGCGTTCCAAGAATGCTGATATTTTGCATAACGGCACTGGAACGTTTCAAAGTGCGTACCACTCCGCTCGTCTGTGTCCTGAACATACTACAGTAGTTTTAGTGACAACATCAGCGGACATGGCAATGATTCAGGAATATAACTTTTGACTTAAAATATGAAAGCTTGTCAGATCGAGATTAAAAGGAAGAAAGGATGCTAATTTTCCCCGAAGCACCTTTAACGGAAATGTATGAATTAATATGAGCTAGTTGGCTGGCTAGCTGACGTGCTAAAGTGTGTGGGATCTATTTCCTCTTCCAGAGCAAAAATAAACAAAACATTTGGCCATATTGTGTCCAAGATGTCACTTAGTCGATATTAATTTCTTGTTTATTGAACTGTTGCATAAAAGCAATATCACATTTGCGGTCATGCTTGTCAGGCTGTGATTAGCTACGTATGGCGACGACCGAATCACAGCCGTGCTGATATTCAGTATAACAGCCCTCTCTCTCCTGTGATATTGCTTAATTATACGGATATACGGTCGTTCCCGCACCAGCATCTCTGTTTCATCTCTTTTGACGTTAGTTAGACAAAAATGCTTCTTGTCATATTACCAAGAAAAGTTAAATTCCTCTGTCCTGAAGAATTCCCAGTGTCGGAAAACTTTTACTGGAGACTCTTTCCATAACAGCTGAATAAATCTCTCTGTATCAACGATTATGTGTTTATTTAATCCATTAATGTTGAGCTTCCACCTTACTAATCCCTGAGTAAGTTGTTACTATGGAAATGATAATGGGTTTAAACAAGTTCTTTGAATGAACACCTTGGCTTCTGACCAATCAGAATCGAGAATACAACCACGCTGTGGTGTAAAATGTAATAAGCATGACCTAATGTAAAGCAGTACTACTTAATCATCGGAACGACGTAAAGAAAACATGCATTTATTAAGATGAGTTAATGGAAATGAAATGGAAATATGCAAATGTTTAAAAAAACATTTAAAAATAATCGTTACCTTATATCCATTTATACCGATCTTCACATGAAGCAAAATAAATAACAATGCATTTGCTATTTATTACAATACACTGACAATATGGTACAGCTCTATAGAGCTTAAATCAATTATTTATGTGGTAAACAACTTCACACTCACAAGTGATATACACACTGAGGTGCCAGTTTATTACATACAATTTAATAATGAAATAAGCTGTCAGCTAAGCGTATATATATATCAACCCATGCGGTCTGTAAATGCACATGCATAAATAGTGACAATTGTTATGGCAAAACATGCTACTGGGAAACAATCTAACCCACCTTGGGAGAGATCATGGAGCAGATTTTGGCGAAGATCACATGACCACAGAGGGCGAACAAGATGTGGTTGCGGAAGGTGGTGAACCACATCACCCATTCAAAGTCAGCCACGTCCTGAAGACAGAAAAGCAATCACTCAATTACTACACGAGGTCCAGAAGTCTAAGTGTGCTACCAAGAGCTGATCTTACTTCACCAGTTACTCAAAAAATGATATGTTTTTTATAATTATTTAAGTAAATGCCATACTGATAGAATGGCATAACAATTCTAAGAAATAAAGCACATGAATATTCCCATATTTGTAAAAAGTGTTTTCTCATTCAGCTACAAAAAAGCCTTTGAATAATATTATAAGGATTGAATGTTATAGTAATGTAACCACTTTAAAAATCATGCGTCTTATTGGTTTGAATGTGTTGATTAACATCAGCTCTTATTTGAAATACTTCTTTGCTTCTATAGTAACAATTCGCTATTATTCATTATGTGGAAGTGTGTAGACATTCCACATAAACACATTTTTTTAAATAATGTGTGCAATTGTTGAAATTGTTTGTGAATTATAATTTACAATTATTGAATTGTGTTTGTATATTATATATATATATATATAAAATCTCTGATAAATTGCTGTGGGGTACGAGAAATAAAACACCACGGGATGGGCTGTTATAGGAAAATAATCACCTTTGGGACTTTCACATTAGGCCGTATCACACCACCCTGTTGTTCATTATTTTCCTGTAACTCCACGGTATAATCGTATAAAGTGAAGTGAATAAAAATGGAATGAGGTTTTCATGGATGCTGAAATGTCTCTTCTGTGCACTACAATACTGAATAATTAATGTGAGCAATCCCAGTGAGCTTTATTATGGTCTTCTGTGCCACTAATAAGCTCCAGATCTTTCAGCAAAAGCGTTTGAAAATACAATCTAACATATTCACCATTTTTCTGCCAAAGTAGTGCCATCCTGGTTTCACACTCCCCTTAAAGGTCTTCCTGTTAACATTCTCTGGAAATGAAAATAAAATAAAATGAAAAATAAGAAGTTCACACTTAATAGAGGAAATATTGTAGATTTAAAGTCCTTGCTTAATTATATTTTTAATGAGGAAATATTGCATTTTAGAGCTCACAGCTACAGAGTCCACGATTCAATCCTGAGCTCGGGTTACTGTCTGTGTGAAATTTCACATGTTCTCGCTGTGAGTTTTCTCTTTACTCTGGTTTCCTCTCATTTCCCAAAAACAAGCCAGTGTATGGATTAGCAAGATTAAAAGGTGTGAATGAGTGTAAGGTGCCCTGTAATGAGCATACAGGGTATGTTCCCAGGATAGACAAGCACCCCTTGCTGCAGAACCAAAAGTCCAGGAGTTAGAGTCAGATCTAATCCAGCTCCTCCTACATGGGCAGAGTTGAACCAAAAGTCGAGACGACTCCATGTGTTTCATGCTGGAAATTCCTTATGTGTTGTCACGTGTGCTATTCCATGGTTGTATGGTTAGGGGTTGGGGTAGGAGGAGTTGGATCAGGTCCAGCTCCATCCCCTGGACGTTTGGTTCTGCTGGGAGGGCTATCCATAGGCTCCAGGTCCACTATGACCCTGACTAGGATAAAGGTGACAATATATAAACAACTCATTCTCAGTGTATATATTATATAATGTATATATTGATTAAAGGTTGGTTGGAGGACTGCTGAGCTAAGCTTAACAAAGAGATCTGTAAAAATTCAGATCTCCATCTCTATTATAACAGAAATCTGACGGTGTTCTTGGAAAATTAATAATAAACAGTTCTGTTATTACATAATACGTGGGTAGATGGTGGGCGTTAAAAGCCCCTTGCGATATTTATGTCACTCAGAGACGACGCTGACTCACGATTCGGTCTGAATAACTCTTATGGGTAATGGGTAAAGATCAAATACAGATTCATGACCTCTGCCTGCAAGTTCTCATCTATCCATTTGGCAAGTGACTCAGAAATGAGACCGAATCCAATCCTGACCTGAGTGCTTCATTTCAAATTTCAACAACTGGGCTAAAGTTATACTGAACTTCATTCCTTTTAATAATCTGCAATGTTTAAAATAGCACTACATCCCTACTGGGATTATGTTAATTAGACCTCCTTATGTGTGTGATATAAAGTGTATCGTTCTGATCCTCTCATGACTGTCCAATATGTCCTTGGAAATCCTTCACAAAACGGTTTATATTAACCACATTCTCATCATTTCTTCCAGAAATGTGGTAAAACTCACCGCTGGATGACTCGATGATCCAGCTTCCTGCCCACAGGACGGCCAGGGAGAGGACGGCAGTGTAGAGGTAGAGCTCAGACTTAGGCAAGGCCGCCTTGATCCCCATGATTCAAATCTAGCACCAAAACCCAAAGTGGAAACTACAGGCCAAAAAAAGAATGAAACCATCAGATGAACAGATAGACAAACAAATATTATTCAAACTAGCACAGCTACTGTACATTAATGCATAACTCATTTTAATACATACATAATAATACATACTACCTACATATTATAATAATATAATACCATGACATAATATAGAAAATAATTCAATTCTGCTTAATTTCTCTTCAGTTAGACACAAGTTCTTTCTCACTTGTAAACATCAGTTTTGTAATGTATTTATAACCTTTATTTCCTTCTGCATATTTTAGGGTTTGTATAAATGCACCAAAAACGAAATCACATAATTATCTACTTGGCAAATAAAAATTCTGATTACCATTTAGTAAAAGAGTTTTAGATTAAAATCACACACTTACCAGCAAATATAAAACGTCCATCATTGTGACTTTTTTACTGAAACACTCCGAGTCGGTCTGGCTTTTCCTTTCCCACGCGCTACAAGCGATCTGAACGCTGATTGGCTTAAAGTTTTTGCCACCCTACATCCCGCCCACATTCGTTTCCATGGTTACCATGAGCGTCCCACTATTGTCACATGCTATAGTTTTGAATTTTCTCACGTCAGTCAACTCGAGAGACAATTCGTATTGTGTATTATACTTTTTTCGGTTTTATCTGTCTTTTTAAAAACATGTAAATCTTTTGAGGACATTCTGTTAACACATTATAATAATATTTTTGTATGGCTGTGTCGGATTTAGCGAATTAACCAGTCGGAAAAACTATATAGAAAAGGCGTCTCAGGAGTAGCCTAGCACAAACGGCTTTGTTGTTGTTTTTTTTAGCACTGTGTTTGATATTATAGCCTATGATTGTATTGTGTACACAATTTTACATTATTATAATATCGATATGAATTATTACAATTAATCGGTTAATTACTATGACCATGGATGTTGGAAGTATATTCACCGATTCTTTTACGTGACGTACTCAATCTAGCGAATCGGCTCTTTTTAAATGACTCAGAACGAATCGATCAAGTGAATCAATTCAAGGTGCGAATCGAAAGTTTCTCTTTAAAAAAAATGACTTGTCTTTTAAAAAAAATTGATATTAATGATGCCACCATGGTGTTATTTTTAGACTCCCAGAAACAGTGCTGTTAGACCGCATCTCTCTTAATTGAACTGGATTCTGTATTAAAAATATAGGCTCTTCAGAGGTAGGAAAAACTTTGCAAGCCATAGAAATGATTCTTTTATTTATTTATTTTTTTTTATAGAAGTGACAAGCAAATTTGCTTCTGATGATATTTCTGCTCTGAGTGGTAAGCTAAATGAATCCAGTCTTGCAGAGTTCCATTCACTTAAACGGGTTTGTTCGAAAGAGTCGAATCGGTAAATTGATTCATAATGGGCATCTCTCTTGTAGACAATATTGCAGTGGACTTACTGGAAATGGGTGGGAGTAATGATCTGATGCACCATTATTCTCTCCAATGAAAATAAAAGCACGTCATTGTCCCTAAATGATCCAATTTCTCACAAAACAACTAAATATTTATATATGTAAATGTTTCTTCCAGCATGGGTAGAAATTATACATGAATAAGCACCATCTAAAACTTAATCAGAATAAAAAACAGTTTCTTAATGTGTCTTGTACTACCTAAAGACATGAAGGCATTTTATTTAGATGCAAAATAATTTGGTATAAGTAGTGCAACCATTTGCTTTTCACATTCACAGAGAAACTTGAAGGCTGTGGAGCGACTTAAATGGGAGTGACCATTTCACAGCTCCTCAGAAACAGCACCGTCAGCTGCCCAGAGCAACCCCTTCCTATTATAGCCTGAGCAGTTGCTCATTGCTCCAGGGCTTTCACTCCTCTACGGGGGTCTTTATAATAGCGTCCAATAAATAACACACTCAGAGCTCAGTTGATTGTGAGTTTATAATTTAGAGCATTTATAAACTATTACTTTTTACCTAAAAGTAAGCATGAAAAGCATGCACACTGAAATTGTTATTTTAAACAATGGATTGCATGAGAAATTTCTTAGTAATTCAATAAATCTGCAGTGAAAGTGTGTGTAGAGTAAGGAAAGATGATCAGTGAGTACTAACCTCAGGTCTACTCTTGTGGAAAGCCCAGATATTTCAAGAACAGATATCAACCTCCCACCAAAAGAATTAAAAAAAAAAGAAAAGAAAAGGGGGAAGGGGTGAAGGTGCGGCTTGTCTTAATGCATCCGTACTGATCTGAGAGTGCCGATGTTCTGGCAGTGCGGCTGGTGGTGGATGTTGAGGCAGGAGGGAGGGTTTGTGGGGTATATTTAGCTCTCACTCACTCCCAGCACTGCAGTGGATGGCTGTGCAGCGCTGCACTGTGTAAGATAAACCTGCTGTAGGTTACAAGATAAGCTCAGCAAGGCATTTTACACACTAAAGTTTTTTTTAGGCGTGGGTGCATGTTTGTGTGGATGGGAAAGTTTAGATTCAGAGAATTCAATTCTCAATACATCTGGAATTTCGGGGGGGGGGGGAATGAGGGTGATAAATATGTAAGGAATAAAAATACTCTCACTGTACCATGCTTTATAGGAAAATAATCAATGACAGGATGGTGTATTATCATTATTTTCATATCGCCGTACATCTCAAAATGTTTCCTCTTATACCTCAGCAATTTGCATATGACTGCCGTTTTTTAATTTATTGTTGACCAACTTATAACCATTTATAGATCAAGTTGATGTTTTGGAATATACACAGGTTATAAAACAGTCACCATCCTCTCTTTTTTCTCATTTTCAAGAAATTATTAAGGCATGTTATGGAGAAAATGGAAGGCTAGCATTGGAGACTCCTTCCGTAATTGTTGAATAAACCAGGATGAGCAATGCTGAAGTAATTAGTTGCGTGTATGTGAGTAGAGTTATGTACTGTATGTGTGTAAGACTAAAAAGTTAATATTTAAGCCACTGTGACGTTCAACAGTAACGTGTTAAATGGTGATTGGACGTAATTGAAGGGCCCAACCACATGGATTATTGATGACCAGTATGATTGTGACATACTGTACTATTAATATACCTATATATTATACCTATTAATATACCTGTCTGAACAAAATAAACAGCTATTATTCTAACATATACACTACATAGTCAAAAGTTTGTGGACACCTGACCATCACCCCCATACGTTATGTTGAACATCCCATTTCAGATTTAGTCCTCTTTGCTGTTGTAATAAGCTCCACAATTCCCAGGGTTCCCACTAGATTTTGGAGCGTACCTGTTGGAATTTGTCCTTTCAGCAACAACAGCATAGAGGATAGAGATTAAGTAAATATATTCAGCATATGAAGAATTATTACAAATAGATATCAAGGACATATTTTACACGGACTGGTTAGATTGAGCGGGCGGTTTATGACGCATGCGCAGTACGCCCAGTAACGTAGTTGCTATAAGATCTTTTAAACGCTAGAGGGCGACATTTCTACATGTCAAAGTTTACAGTGAGGAAATCCCCTTAACATTGGCAACAAAGGACTTGGCCATGTTTGAGGTGATTTCTGAACATTTTAAACTCGTGTTTTCATACTTGATATTTCATGCAGATGTTCTGTGATATGTAATTGAAACCGTACACAATCAAACTTATTATTTTATCATACGTGGCTTGATAGTTGGACGGAGTAGGTGAGAAAGTGACTGTTTAACGCCTACTAACCAGTACTGCAAATATTTTATTGCATTGCATCGTGCATATCTTTAAAAAATTAACTAACATTTAGCCTAGAGGTGTCGTCAAAGTCCTTGGAGGCGGCGGCTGTTATGTTATGCTCGGCATGCTTTTATTTTTAATCCGAGGGGAGGGGGATCCTAGAAACTCCCACCTCCTCCTGCTGTGTCTGCGGTGTATCTGCTGAATTTTAAACACTCGCCGCCACCATATTGGAAGGAGAATATTGAAAACACGGACGTTGCAATAACAGCTTTGATGATAACCGGAGTTATTATATTGTTCCCGATCACCGGAATCCCCCCCCTTTTTATTTTTTTTTGGACCGATCCATGTTTATGGGATTCGTGGTAAATGGTAAACTCGGTGTTTGTAACTATTTAGCAACAAAGCTCTAACTAGTTAGCTAACTAGCTAGTAGTAAAGCAACATAACACAGCGCTTATATATAGCTATAGATACTTAAAGCGTGGTCGAGTATTTTTTTGTGTGTGGAGAACATCTAAGCTTTGCAAATGACTCGATTTCAGCCCAATAACACAGGGGTTTGAGAGGTCGCTAAACCAGCGCGCGCGCGAGAGGGAGAGACTTCGCTCACTTCAAAACAACGCCGCTTTGCTAGCTCGCGACTCAACTCAAGTTAGCAAAAAAACAAACAAACAAACAAAAAAAAAAAACAACCACCTCGCAGCTAGTTAGCTGCGTTAGGGTTAGTTGACAAGAGCAATGGTTTATTAGAAAGAAAATCTCCTCAGGACTCGCTTAGCCAGTCCGCTTTTGCTTTCGGGATTCGCTTTTTTTTTCTAGCTACGTCTACGCACTCTGAGTGGAGAAGATAACGTTATTACTAGCTTAGCTTAGCTTAGCTTAGGAAACAGGAAGAACCTGTCGTTTCCATGGACAACACGTCCATCATAACGCAAGTTACGAATCCAAAGGAGGAGGAGATCCTATCATCAAATCCTGAAAAAGGTACGATTTGTTTTGCGTGTGTGTGTGTGTATATATACATATGTATGTGTGTGTGTGTGTGTGTGCGCGCGCGCGCTCTCTATGCTAAGCTAACCGTGTTAGCTAGCTAGTGGGCTTCGAGCTTCAGGTTGTTTATTCACTGACTGGAGTTATTTCTTAAACTTTAGGTTTATTATCAATGTCATTGTATTTATTTTATGTTTATAACTCGCATTATTTCATGTATACACACTCTAACGCAAAAGACCAAATAAACTGTCAAATCATTTTTCTGTTCAGATTTATTTCATAAACATAAACTTATTATGAAATTGTTATTTCAATATTATTGTTATAATTTTTTTTTTTTATAGACAAAGCATTTTGTATTCCTAAACTTCCAGCTTGTAAGCCACATCGGGTCCAAGTGGAAAGATTGCGGCGATATTTTTGGGATTAAAGTGTAAATCTGGGCGATACTACCGCAATGTGGAGCTCGCGATATTATAACGCAGTACACTTAGTTTGGCGATATCGTGGGAGTCGTGACATCTTTTCATTTCAAAATGGCTAGCACTGAGGTCATTCTAACGGGAAATACATTCAAGTCTCTATATAGAAAATGTGAAGTTTTCCGAACCCAATTCCAAACCTTTTCCATTTAGGATCGGATTAAATTCCGTTCCTTTTTCCTAGATATCCGAACTATCATTCCCCCCCCCCCTCTTTCCACTGTTAAATATTCACTTTCTAAAAGTAAAAGTTATTTTTAAAAATCAGGTTAAAGCAAAATGTAAAACTTTTTACAGATTTAGATTTTTTTTCTCCCTTTCGCTGGGACTATTATATATCTATCTATGACGATTAAAATCCTTTTTTAAAAAAAATATATAAATAAAAAAATGAATATTTTTCCAAGTATTTAACAGGTCATTTTTAAATGCAACATGTCTGTATTGCCGGGAAATTGTGAGCAGACGTTGTAGCTATAACGCGCTCCATGTTGCGTATCGTTGAAATGAGATTGATATGATATTTTTGTCGTATCGCCTCACCCCTAATAATAACCGCTAGTAAAGCCTTAATAAAGGTCTGCTATTACCTCTGCACAAACTGTACGTGTAACCTTGTATGTATGTATTCAGAGTAAACACTGGTAGGTAATAAATAATATGTAAGCTTAAGTTTTAATTCATTTTAATCACGAAAGAGTAAGCAGTGGTGTAAACGTGCAAACCTGACAGTGTAACAGCACTCGAGCACTTACACCATGTGGAAGCTGAGTCCTAGATTAGACCTCACACCGCTTTGTATTTAAAAAAAAAAAAAAAAAAAGTTACATCCTGTTTTTTCCCCTCTTTCTAGCGAACCCTGCATTTGAGGTTCGCTCAGTTCCGCTGTAATAACGGGTCTGTGCGCCTTATATAAAACCCGACATGTTTACGCTCAGCTATCCGTGGTGAAAAGTGACAGGGCTGATGGCGGTCTTGTAGCCTTCTGAGTCGGACAAATAGATCAGCGAGCGCTTCAAGGCTTTCACCTTTGACCCCTCGGACAGCTGCTTTTCATTCAGGCGAAGCGTGGAGGACAGGATCCTGCACGCAGAGAGTGTGAGAGTTGTGTGTAGCACGTCTGTGTTCACGCTAACCGCAGTAAATTCGGTAAAAGTCGATTAGTTATACCATGTGTCACGATCATTAACAGGATTCATTTGACTTCATTTTGTGTCAGTGTCTCTGTCCCAGAGATAACATCTCTCTCAAGACAGAAGGACGCTGTTTGATTTCCTAACTTAACCTAAAATATGTATTTTTAAATAGCAAATAATTGAATATTTAATTTGACTTTGAAAAACACAAATAGTAAGTGGCTCACAGAAGGTTCTGAGTAGAACACCTTTTTGTTGAGGGAAAATCTCTCCAGCTTCTGAAAGTACCGGATTCTCGACATGGTGTCTCTTTAGAAAGCGGAGAACTATTCAAGGAACCCTCGAGGAACCGGTTTTTCTATAGTTTATCACAGGGTTCTAATGATATAAATCGAATCATTTTTTTTAAAGAGACAATTGGGTTGTGTATAGCAGGCAAAGTGGAGTGAAGCGTTACATTTTTACAGTTTGTAACTGTGTTCAGTGGTGTTCAGATGTTGGAATCATGAGGTATTTAGTCGACGTATTAGAATTATTGGCACTTTTCAGGAGAGAACAGCTGAAAGTGGTCTTATAAAAGAAACGCCGCACTCAAGGACTGGAGTTTCGTATTAATTTGGAGGAGCTGCTTTCCTCTGACACGTCTTTCTTATGAGAAGTTGTAGTGTTTCTCTCCAAAACACGTGGCACTGTTATGCCTTAAAATGTATCAAAATGTACGGCGCTAAATCCTCCTGGGGAAAAGCAAATATTAGAACGATGTTTGGAGCTGTGCGTTGCGGTCCGATTAGACCAAAATTGAACACTTGGCCAGGACGACTGTTATTATTACTATTATTATTATTATTATTATTATTATTTAAATCCATCATACCCACAGTAGTATATATTTTTCAAGCTTATTGAAAACTGTTGGTCTGAAATTGTAGAGGACGTCCACATGCACAAACGTAAGAACGGAAACATCCTTCACAGGGGAACATCTACAGATGCGTCTAATCTTGTGAGATATTACAGGATTAGGCTAAGTAATGATCACTCCCTGTCCAGGGTGGGGCGCCAATAATTTTGTGCACAGCGTTTTTCAAGAGGACGAGTTTGATGTACAGCATGGTTATATGTATAAGGGTGCTGAGAGCACTTGTGGCTTTTAAACAAGGGGGCCATTACTTTTGCATTCATCCGTATTGGCGATTTAGATAAAAGTTAATATAGAGTTGATCAAGTTTGAACAGACCTCCATCTGGTGTGTGTGTGTGTGTGTGTGTGTGTGTGTGTGTGTGTGTGTGTGTGTGTGTGTGTGTGTGTGTGTGTG
>JAQQZR010000018.1:2391553-2406289 GCA_030068235.1 Notoglanidium macrostoma | reverse complement strand
GAGAGGCGCGCGCGCGCACACACACACACACACACACACACACACACACACACACACACACACACACACACACACACAGGTTTATCGTTGATGCCAAAGTTTAGCCAAAATTAAAATGAATGCATTTTCCTGAATCCAGTTTATCAGGACACTTTTACCTCTTTATACTTTTAAATCATTACACACTTACCTCAGATAATAATAATCATAATAATAATAATACAAATTTTCCTTTTTTTTGTCTGTTTCTTTATTAATAATAATAGTTGTCTTTATATAACAGTAATTATAATAAAAGTAGTTGTGGTGATTCTGATGATGATATTTAAAAATAGCCATCAACAATAATTGTAATAAACATTTCACACTTGCTTCCAAATAAAAAAAATAAAAAATAAAAAATGTCCTAATTAATGTTTTCAGTTAACCAATTACTGCATTTATTTTGCAGCAGATACAATAATAATATTTTTTATAATTTTCCCAACCATAAAAATTATAATAATAAATTTATCTCACTTGCCTTTGAAATAAGTAAATAAAATAAAAAAAAATCAAATTAATAATTAAAATAAAAAAATTTCTTTTGGGTCAAGTAAAATAAGAATAATAATGGCAAAATAATAGTTTCATTATGCAATTCTTATTAACAACAATACTATTAATAGAGATGTGTAACCATTGCCTGTGTCTTAAAGTAAATAATTAAAATAATCGCAGTAAATAGTAACGTATAATAAGCAAGTACAGTACTGCATCATAATGTAATGTTTAATATCGGAATAAGTATAAATGAAATCAAGCGTACAGTTTCACTAAGTTCTTGAGGAAGGAAGTGATTTGGCTTCATGATTCACACACACACACACACAAAAGCGTCACGCTGCACTAGCCACGTCGGCTGATGGCCTGCGTTAGTTTTGTTCCTTTTGGCTGAACTATGGCTTTAAAGTGAAGTATTCCTGTAGAACACGTGTGTTAGATCATTGTCCAGCCGTTTCATTTGAATAGTGTATTAACTAAATCCATTGCTGTTGCTTTTCTGGACTGAAATGAGATGACATCTTAAAGGTACCCTAAACGCCCCGCCCCGCCCTCTTTTTTTTCACCTTCAGTTTTGCTCTGCGTTCCCATTTCAGCCTCATTGTGATCCGGATGCACTGGAAGGTGTTGTGTGTTTGTTGTATCCCCTCACCCCAGTCCTGTGTTTGTGTATTCTCTCTGTCTTCATCTCTCCCGCTGTGTCGTGGCCCAGTGTGAGCAGGCTGAGGTCATCCCTGTGCCCGCTGTATGTATTACCCCTTTTCCGTTCCTCATGCTTGTGTGTGGGTTTTTAGAATTCAGTTATTGAATATTTTGTTGCATGAAAAGGGATCGATGCACATCGGGGTTTTTTTTCCTGCGCTGGCTCTGGTGCTCAGTTCCTTTCGCCAATCTACTTCCTGTTTGCTTTGGACTCTGCACGTGCTGCGCTGCGTTTCTGAAATCGCTGTTCTGGCTGGAATGTTTCTGACAACGCTTCCTGGGTCAAGGCTTTTGTTTTGATATTTTTGTTTTTTTTAAGCAGGCGTAGACCGTAGCGAGGCTTTATGTCCTCACGTAACACACGCACGGAATAAAGAACACGCCAACACAACGGAGTAGCGTTTTTTCGTGTGTAGGGACTCGTCATGATACGCAATATTGTGATGAATTGTGTCACAATATGCTTTTCTGAGATATTGCAGGTATTGTGAAGTCTTTTTCTTTTATTTATATTTATATATATCAAAAGAAAAAATCAGCTAATTTTTTTTCTCCCAATTTTTTTCTTATTAATAATGATTACAAACTAATTTGTGCTATTTTAAATTTTTTAGTTTTTTTTTTTTAAACTAATTGAACAGAAATGGTTATTAAAGTAAAAATTGTTCACATGCTGTTAATGTAGCGCTATTTTTTTTTTTTATTGTAAAATATTAACATTTTTACAGTCTTTTGCAAATGAATCCGAAGCAGTTGATTTTATTTATTTATTTATTTATTTATTTATTTATTTTTTGGTTAAAATTTAGTTTTAAAAGTTTTCAGTCTTTAGGATTTGTAAAAGTGTAGCCTTTTTTAAAAAAAATTTTATTATAATTTTTTTTTACAAGCAGTTTTTTGTTAGAATGTAGTTTTAAATCTTTAAAGTCATAAAATTTTAATATCATTAATGTTTTTTTACACACTGATTGGAAGCAATCGATTAGTTAAAATTAAGTTTGAAATATATTTTAATATTGTTACAATACTTTGCTTTATAAATTTTTTTTTTTTGCAAAACTTTAAATTCTGTACAGTTTAAAATCTCGTTAATCTTTTGTTAATATATAACAAAATATTATTATAAATAATATGATAAACAATATGTAAAGGAAAATAATAAATAATAACCAATCATTAATATTTTATTTTGTAAAAAAAAAATTTTATCCTTAAGATTGTTTTTTTTGTTTGTTTGTTTGTTTTGGGGTAAATTTATTTTGTCTTTTTCGACGACGTTTAGCGCGACACGAAGCGCAGGAAGTTCCTCATGTTTGCGGTGCTGATCACATTGTTTTGGCCCTTCGGAGATCTTGGACGTGCTCATTAGTGACCACTTTCTGACATGTATAAGCGGTGAGAAAGCACAGGATCATCATCACGCGATCGCAGCGCATCCGTTTGACCCACCGTCATTTCCTGTTTGCGGCCGACCGTATCCCTTTTTTTTCCATGGAATCCGCAGTGTAGCGCTGGAATGTTGCTGCTGCTGACTTTTAACACTTTAACATCCACCTCCAGCTACCGCAGCTTCAGAAGTTTCTCTCTTAACACCCCGTCCTTTCCCAGGACTCTCACCCTCATGCTGTGCTCTGTCCCTGCAGCCTCCAGAGAAATACCTCCTCCCTGAGGTCAACATCAACGACTACGGAAAGAAGTGCGTGGTGATCGACCTGGACGAGACTCTGGTGCACAGCTCCTTTAAGGTAGGCCCGTTCGCTTCATCCGGACCAGCCAGAACTGGAAATTCATCAGCTAGCCCACCGCAGAGCCGCCCCGTCTCGAGTTGTGGTTGCCTGGGAAACGCCGGCTAATGAAATTGAAGCCTGAGCTAGTTATCTAGTTAAATGGATTAACGCGGCGTAACGAAAGTAAGTGAACGCGCCGCTTCCTTGGCGAGGAGAGAGCGGAGGATTGTGCGTCGCCGTAAACGCCAATAATGTCTTTGATGTTTTCCTCAACATGTGATCAGTGGCTTTGTGCTGTTCGTGTCGTGCTCCGGTTCCTCACAGTTTCTCCGTCATGTTTTATTCAGCTGTATTTCGTGAACATCTTCCAATTTGAACACATCAAAAACATAAAAAATGTGCGTCGGGAAAGTCAACAGGATGTATGTTCTTCTGGATAAGAAAGCTATTTGTTAATCAACATTTTAAAAAGAAAGTAATTGTTGAAATGTGAAGTGAAACGTTACCAAGACCTTGGAGTGAAATTCACACTCGTTAGATTCCCTTCCCCCCCCCCCCCCCCTTGCTTTACAGGAATAGTTTCCTTTTTTTAAACGTACAGGCTGTCCGAAAAGTCCCGAACCAACGGGAACGTGTTGAAGAATCCTGACACGTCGAGCAAAATCTGTAAAAACGTGCAACAGCGGTGGAGAAAACGCGTGCAGTGTCGGATGGTCCGTGCATAGGCTTTTTCTACAGATCACATGCAATGAAATGGAAACGTAAGCAAGCAATCAGAGAAACGAGCTGCGTGTCTTTCTATTTCTAAATACAGCATGTAAATATATTCCAGCTCAGATTTCGTTTCAGAGCACGATAAGGACGCGATAAAGTTAGTTTCTTCACGGCTGTTTGTTTAAAACCAGCGCTGAGAGAAAAAGGAAGGGAAGAAAAGGAAGAGGAAACAAAAATAGGAAAGGAAAAAGGTCGTGTGCACAAGCGCGTACGAATTTAGATCGTTACTGCAGCTGGCTTGGTTTATGAGAGCGAGTCAAATGGAAATTGAAGGGGGGAAAAATGTTGCATTGTTTTTTCGCAGATAGGTGTCAGAAATGTTTAATTTTGCTGTTCAGTGAGTGTTCCTGCGCTTACCGAGTGCCTGGATTCATCTAGAAAAACAATTCAAATAGATTTTAATTCGTCGCTTTATTAAAGCTGCTTGTTTGACTCGTAACACGTGTGTAGTTAGATGCTATTGTAGTGCAGAGACGTGCCAGTCTAAATTGATCAGTATTCTGTCCATAATAATCATTTCTGCTTTTAGAACATGTTTCACTAACGTGTGTGTGCGTGCGCGCGCTGCTGAAATGACTGATGAAGTGGAGTTTAGTTGAAATGGCTATTAAGAGTTAAGAACTTGTCATCCTGCTGGCGGTGTGTGTGAGCTCTGAGCTTTAGTGTTTGAGCACAGCAGAGGTCAGCGAAAGCCTCCGAGCGAATCACCTTAGCTCGATTTGTTCATATTAAATTCGTCTGGGCTTTTAATCCTCCGTAATCGTCCAGTTAATCCGGGTGAAAGGAGCGCTGAGGAGAGGCCGACTGCAGCGGTGACTAAACAGGTATTTTAGGAAGGGAGATTCCTCGACTCGGGAAGATCATTTAAAACTGTCCAGGAGGCAAAACAGTTCCGGGGCAAGTGCAGTCTTGAATTCTGCTTTAAATAATCCAGTGTTCTGAGAAGGCCTCGTAACGTGAATCGCTTTCAGCGAGGTAATGAAGACGTGCTGTGTAATTTATCGTATTATAGTAAACGTGTACGTTTTTATCCTTGTGCATTTTACTGAGCGTTGTAAGCACACAGGCGCCCCCTGCTGCTTGCTACAGTTACTACTACAATATGTACAGTGTATACAGGTCACCTGATTGCACAGTATTTTTTTTTCCAAAGTGCTATTTTTAGAGGTGATTTCGGAAATGGAAACGTAGGTGTTTGTTGTTGTTTTTTTTTTTTTTTTTCAGTGAATAACGATTCATGGTGGCGATTTTCTTTCCTCACAGCCTATTAGCAATGCTGATTTCATCGTTCCGGTGGAGATCGACGGCACAGTGCATCAGGTACCGTAACCAGAAGCACCTTTATACACTTACAGTGCTGTGTATAAGTATTCACCCCCTTGATCTTTTTTAACATTTTTTTTTTAGAATGTGAAATAGACTTCATTGAGATTGTTTGTTTTGTTTCTACAAAAAGAGCCCGTAATGTCGACGTGTGGGCAATATCAGCATAGTTTATGAAATGATAAATTAATAATATAAATAATAAGTAGTAATAAAAAAGTTCCGATAAGTATTTACCCCCTCGTTGCTGTGAAACCCCTGAATTGTTTGTTACAACAGAAGTCGTGTAATTTGTTAAATGGAGACAAGGTGTATGTGTATGTGTGTGTGTGTGTGTGTGTGTGTGTGTGTGTGTGTGTGTGTGTGTGTGTGTGTGTGTGTGACGTGACGTGATGTGATCTCAATTTAAATACACCGGTTCCTGTCCCTGGAGGAACTCCAGAGTTTGTTAGAGACAAAGTTAGAGAGTAGAAAGTTCTGGAAAGGTTTCAGCGTACATCCCATTGAGTGCTTTGAAAAAATAAAGGAAAAGTACAGTTCAAACATGACTCAGGAGACCCTCCACCAAGCTCCATTTTCAGCGTGCTGATTTTGCGCTTTAAGATGGCCGCTACCTCGTTCAAGTAATCCAGGATAGGCTGTGTCAGTCCTGGTTGGCCTATTCATGATTACTTGCACTGGGTGGCAGCTTTACATCTACAAAGAAGCGCTCCTGCTGCTTCAGCCATGTGTTTGCATAGTCAGGCCTGACCCTGTCTCTCTGTAAAACGCACATCCCGATTGTATTTGAGTGCGTGTTTGTTCTGAGTCACAGTAAAGGGCGTGTCTGCGTTTCAGGTGTACGTCCTGAAGAGACCGCACGTGGACGAGTTCCTCCAGAAGATGGGAGAATTGTTCGAGTGCGTGCTCTTCACAGCCAGCCTAGCCAAGGTATGTTCGACCCGCGACATCTCATAATACCCCCGAACAATACATTTTAGCTTCACACACCCCACACAGGAGCTCGTGCTAGGATCATTTTACCCCCCCGCGGGTGTTTTTCCGCCGCGCGTTCAAAAACAAAAAGTCGCCGGACGCCCGAGGCTCTAGTTCACTTTTCGACAAGAACAGGAACAGTAAATATTAACCAGACCTTTTTTTTAAATTTTTTAATTTTTTTAATTTTGATCACTCATTTGTTTTTCTTTTTGTAAATATAAATAGACAAAAAAATAAATTCAAAGTATATTAACAGACCGAATGACAAAAACAACAACAAAATAGTAGAAATGTTATATTTTATAGTAAAAATGAACTAATTGTTAACCCATCTGCAGTACCGTTAATTCTGGTTAGTTTCAGACTTGCTTATTTATTTATTTATTTTTGGTCGTAGTGCCACCATCCAGGTTTTCTGATGCTATTCAGCTTTAACCCTTTGAGCAGTTTTCGGCGAGCGCCCGGGTTTTTCTTGATGTGACGTTTGACTTGAAGCATGTCAGAAAGCTTGTAAATGAGTTGTGAACTCTTCTCCTGCTTTTTTCCCTCCTGATATCTGCCCCCTCCCTTTTCCCCACCCTTTCCTGTCTCTATGTGGCCAGCATTTGTTTTAGCCGCTAATGCATGGGTAAGTGTCCTCTCCAGCCTCCACGGCTCGTACAGAATGTGCGCCGGTAGTGTTAGCGTGCTAGCCCACAGAGCCTAGAGCCTACACCAGCTTCCACGTCTTGTTCTTTTCAGTCGGGACGCTTCGTGAAGTTTCCTTTTGTTGCCGTGAGCGTATCAGATGTCTCAGACGCTGCTTCGTGTATGTCTTGTTTAGTTGTTCATGGCACAGTAGCTGTTAAGAATCAAAAGGCTGGCGCTTGTAGATTAGCGCTTTGTTTGCTAGCCTGCCTTTGTAATCTCTGATAGGCTGAGAGTCAAACGGCTGTATGTTTATTGCCTAAGCTTTTCTGATTTAAACGCTCTCGTTTGACTGTATTTATCTTGATTGAAATGAAGCAGGTAAGTCCCCTGAGGCTAAAACCACTATGGCACATGAGATTTGCATGTCACTTTGTGGTTCTTCCTAGAAACTAGCACATGAACCAGCTCTGTTCTTACCGAGGAGAAATTAGCACTATGACTCCTTGTAGTGTCACAGACCCATCCTGCTACCCTGCTAACCCCGCGACCTCTGATCTTTGGCTTCTCTGCCGCAGTACGCTGACCCCGTGGCGGACCTGCTGGACCAGTGGGGAGTATTCCGGGCACGGCTCTTTCGGGAATCCTGCGTGTTCCACAGAGGAAACTACGTCAAAGACTTGAGTCTGCTCGGCAGAGAGCTGCACAACGTCATCATAGTGGACAACTCGCCTGCCTCCTACATCTTCCACCCCGAGAACGCTGTGAGCCTCATCACTCTCACTTTAGTTACAGTTCTTGTAGTTTTGAAGAAATTTAACTCCGTGCGTTTCGCTCCACAGGTTCCCGTGCAGTCGTGGTTCAATGACATGACCGACACTGAGCTGCTGGACCTGCTTCCTTTCTTTGAAGGAATGAGCAAGGAAGAGGACGTGTACGGCGTTCTGCAGAACCTCAGAGGCAGGTAGCAAGCTGCACCGTCCTGCCTTACGGGCGCAGCAGAGAGAGGTCGGAGGGCAGAGGGCGTCCCTGCTCTCTCAGACTTCCTCTCCAAGCAGCCCACTGCTCACTACACAGGAAACGCAGACGCCCCCCACCTCCAAACCCCCCCCTCCTGCCGTCTGCGGCCCACACGGTGACAAACGTCCACTACAGACCTTTACTGCTCACAAGAAGCCCATTTGCTTAAGTGCTTAATAATAAACCAAAAACACGCCAAACCCCTTCTTTTCCCTAACGAAACGAGAGAATCCGGATCTTTGGGTTGTTGCTATGCAGGCGTTCAAGGACTGTGGGTTTTCTTTCCTCTTTGCTTACCCAACGAAGTGCCTTTTTTGAATGTCATTTTTACTGGGAAAACATTTTTGTACGTGAAAATATTTCCAGAGATTTTCAGAATTCTACTGTTTAAAAACAGAGGCAGGTTATTATTATTAATATTCATATTTTTTTCTTGGTGAAGGCAGTGTTATCGAGGCTGGAGATTCCCCCCCCCCGTCTTTCGTTTGATTGTCTCCATCAGTGTTCCTGTTTTCTTTTGCTTTCAGGCGCGCCATCGTTTAGACGTCGATCCTTTATAGACACGTATATTTGTTTCATGTTAAAGCAATGGAAGGCACTTGCACTCATTCGTTTTACACCCCGCTTCAGTTTGCCTTGTGAGACGAGGAACAATCGGAGACGTCTAAATCGTGCCAACCGTTCGCCACATCGTTTCACGCCGAGGCTTGTTTTCTTTGTAGCGTGTTGCTGAATTTTAGCGTCGGGCCTGTGATGGTACAGAACATGCTGACAATCATGTCCGGCCCCTCCAGAGCTCGTCACGACACAGATGCAGGTCTGTTACAGATAAGCTGAATTTTAGTTTGTGTTTTTAGCTTGAACATGCAGAACCCCTTACTCTTTTCATTTTATATATACGTTTATAGAGCGAGAGACGCATCCTGGTCATCACAAGCTGCACAGAATTGCCAACGTGTCCCTCAGGTGTTTACTGATATTTACTTTCATGTCATTGCATCAGTTTATAAACTTGTTACGTTTTTAATCAGCGCTGCAGTTCTTTCTAGAACGCCTACGCAGCTCCTCATCCAAAATAAGCAGGGCGGCTCGACACACGTTTGCCCAGCGGCATCCTTTTTAATAAGGGGAAGAATATTTTGCGCTTTGTATGTTACATATTACCAGATGATCAGCACGTGCCGGTTGTTTGTTTTTACTTTTCATCACTTTAGCGTTTGAACTCATTGTGAGCTGCACCCAGCCACTGCTACGGCACACTGGACCTTTAGTACCTCACACACCAGAGCAGTGAGAGGTGTGTGAGGGAGAGAGCGAGCGAGCAGGCTGTACAGGTTTACGTGAAGGCCCATCTCCAGATTTGTTTGGAGCAGTGCAGAGGTGCTTTTTGGCTCCGTGTGTGCGTGTGTGTGTGTGTTGAGCCTCTCTCACCATGGTGCCTCGGAGAGGAGCAGCGGTGTCAAAGCCGCCAAACATGCAATAACCCCCCCTCTCTCTCTTTTTATTTTTTCATATACACACTACGCCATGACTTGTTCGCATTAATTTCCCATTTTTACGTAACTATTTATTCTTTCATACTACCTCTCGCTCTCTCTCCCCTTCTTTCTCTGCACCATGCAAGAGAGTTTGCTGATCTGTCAGTATTTAATTTCAAATAGACACCTTTTTTGTTACCCTGCAGCTGCTGTTTCGAACCGTGTGTGGTTTCTGCTTTTCAGAAATTTAAACCACGCATTTATAGATTATAAAACACACCACCACCCTCTCACACTTCCTTTAGCTCAGTGGTATCATTTTTCTTTTTGTTTCCTTTCCCCCCCTCACATTAAACAAGCTGTCAGGTGGAGCACTTTTGGTGTCGGTCAAAGATGTTTTTTGTTGTTCCAGTTTGTTTTATTATTTTTCTTCACTTATATTTAAAAGGCACAACTAGTTATGGTGTCAAGATGACCTTTCGAATTGCTAAGCATTACATCTACTTGGGGTTCTGTCTTTTTTTTTTTTTTTTGTTTGTTTGTTTGTTCTTATTTGGAAAGCCATGTAGACATTCACCGCAGCTCTGAAAATCAGTGACGAGGGGCTGCGCAGTGCCACGTTTGCAGGATGTTTCCAGGTGATGTGATCCATGGTTTGTTGTTGCAAATTTTCTTCCAGATTATGATGTTATATTAAAGCACCTTTTTAGGAAAAAGAAGCGACTGACTTTTTTTTTTTTTTAATAATTCAGCATTTGGGGTCAAGGTAGGTCATCCACTGTGCAGTGGAGTTACAGGTTTAAAAAAAAATTTCCATCATTACTGTTTTGAGTTTCTGATTGATTTTTTTTTTTTTTTTATCAGTCTCCAGCAAGAGTACTGTGTGTGGTAAGTATTTGTTTTGGCCCAGACTCTCATGCAGGTGCTGTGATATATTAGTAATGCCTAGTCATTCACCTATTATTAGGATCAGTTCCTTTCTCTTACTCTCTTCTGATTCATCCCCTGCTGGCTTTGTCAGTCAATAACCAACTGCGGACAACGTTTCAAATGACACTACGATGGTGTGTACGTCTCATGTAACGGTGTGGGTGGGGTTTTCTTCGCTGCGCACACGCTCAGTTTGGGCTTTCCTGTTGACTTCTCATACAGGCACAAAAACGTAGGTTTTTGATCAGTGCGTAAATGTAGATGATTAATTTGAATTCACCAAGTGTTAGAATTGAGCGTGAAATGTAGCCACGCCCCCTGAAAATAAGCAGGTGTATGCTGTGCTATGGCATGGGGGTATTTATTTTTGATCACATGGTGTGCATCTTCTTAGACTTGTCCCATTAACTGTGACATCACTGCAAATCAACTCCGTGTTCCTTTACACTCGCACTCGGAGTGCAGGAGTTAAAGAGCTACAGGAGATTTTGGAGCAGTGTGTTAGATGGAGACAGCAATCAATCTCCATCAACTGAGGGAAAATCTTTAGGAAGCATGCGCTTCATCATTCTAGTACAGTTCCAGATTCACACCTACAAACCTGTTATCCTAAACGGACAAATGTCTAGTGATCCAACAGGAAACACCGGCAGTCTTTATTAAAATCAGTTCAGTGCACACTGACTATAGAGGCTCTTCCGATCGGACCATTTTATTTCAGAGTAGCTGAAATCATAGGTTTCCTGCAAGCCGTCCACCTGCTGGCACAGGGTTTGTTTACAGCTCATGCTTCCAACACGGCCTGAAAGGAGGGACGTCTTACAGCACAGTGAGATTTTTTTTTTTTTTTTTAATGTTGCAGCGTGTAGTCTTGACTACAGCTGGCTATTTTATTAGTCTTCACATTCACATGAACACACAGGTAAAATCATAAATAGTGAAACGTATTAAACTAAAAGTCACTCTTGAAAAACATCTAAAAATATCTCTAGGAAAAATATTAATCTAGTTTATGAACTGGTCAGTGTATTATACTACAGCTACAGGGTCAGTTGCTCGGCGTTAACCGTAGCAGATGTTACGAGTGGATTTAAATGTCCTACAGTGTCTCGCTGGGTAAATTATTCCCAATCCAGGTTTTGCTCCAACCGGAGTCCCGTGTTCAGCTTTCTCTGCCTCGGCTACGGTAGACGGAGGTCGAGGGAAGAGCTGGAATAAGATCAGGTCTTTAGATTTATTCTGCTTCCACGGTCATGAGGTGAACAAACAGTCGACCTGAAGAGAGGAGGTCGCCGTTGTGGTTGTACAGCGGCACGTGACGATATCCTGCAGAAGAAAAGTAGGACAGAATGTCTCGTTTGACTTTACGCTGTTGGAAAACCTTCGGACTGTTAAAGTGGTGACCCTGGAGACTCAACAACCTCCCAACAGAAAACTACCAATTACACATCAACAATTTAGTTTGTTCTTATTTAACAAAATATATCAACAATTTAATCGGTTGTTAGTCTTTAGATTATGTGGAGTGTCCACTATACAAGCAACTCTGAATAAGTTGTTCCAACAGAAACGAAAACGCATCTGGAGCATGTTACAGTCAGTTCTTAACTAGGTTCTCTGATTAGACAGGATTGGATTTCCAAGCGATAAATTCTGTAGTGTGTGTTAATACACTGTATTTCTTTGTTTTGTCCATTCTAATCAAATAATATAACTCTAGTATGGTCTGGTAATGACATCTCTCCAGGTTGCTCTGAATGGGGTGGATTGATCACTGACCGTTCTGTAGGCTGGTGAAGGGGACGGTGAACTGGCCGATGAAGTCGTTGCTGGACATGGTATCGTAATCCTCCACAACGAAGCGCACCAGTGCAAGTTCAGGCACGTACAGGTCAAACTGGAAGTTCTCATTCCACATGGGATTGAAACCTTTGATGATGGAGAGATAGAGAGAGTGTGTGTGTTACTCTAAAGCTTGATCCTCCTCCGTAATTACTTACACCACACAGAAAAACATCCTGGTTTGTGCCAGAATGCTCTCGAGCTAAGAGTTTCAGAAATTACGGTGTCAATCAAGCAGAGGAGATTTATCAGAGACAGAAATGTATTAACTCTGGAACAGAGGCTGTTAGACTGCATTAGTCATTTGTTCCATAACGAACAGTTTTAGGCCACGTTTACTAAGAAGAAACTAGGTCACAAGCAAACTTTTCTGATGACACTGCAAATGCTAGTTATATTGCTGAGCGAGACAAAATGCATGACTGAATGCGTTAGGTTTTAATTCTCACGAACTTGTAGAGGAAAAAAATTAACAGGAGGATTATCGATCAAATCTGGATAAATGCTTTCTTCAGAATACAGTCTTATTATTTCAATAGGAAAAATATCCACTGCTATATAAATCTTGCCCAGTAAAAGTTATCCAGATGTTATGAATTACAACGTGATTACACTCGTACTTTACCTCCGCCAAGGTTATGTTTTTGGTGTGGTTTGTTTGTCTATAAGCAGAATTTCACAAAAAATGACCCAGTTTTCATGAAACTTGGTGGCAGGGAGGAGCATGGGCCGAGGACCATTAAATTTGCGAGCAGATCCGACTAACGGCTTGACAAATTTGCTTTTGCTTTCGCCAGCGTTGCGAGATTCGGCATTTGGCCTAGGTGGAAGTCTGGGCTCAATAATGCCATACATCTTAAAATCCTGTAGCTGATGGCAGTAAAGTTCAATAGTGACGAAACATTGCCAGTGTAGAAACATGAGGACTCCTTTGGAAATACATCCAGACATATAAAAGTAGTCGCGGTTGCAGATTTGCACATCATAGAGTCGACTATTGTCCTTGTCGGAGGTCTGTGCTTTGAATTTGAAATCTCAAACCCTAAGCAGGAAAATCAGTTTCTGATTTTAGACTGCTCTTCTGCAAACGATCTCAGATCAAAATTCAATTTACAGATGGTTTGATGCAAATCCTAAATAGCATTCATATTCCGATTTAAATTCAAATTTCTAATGGCACGATTCTGACTCCATACACAGCCCCTTTACTGGGTTTGACATGAACAGAGGCCACGCCTCCTTCACAAGGCCTGAGAGTGAACTCATTAGTTGGTATGTCCAATAGCTGAATGGAATTAAAATAGTAAAATACTACACTGTAATCTAATTTGAAGATGAATTAAGGAAACTTTTATATGGAATATCAAAATCCAATTTTGCTTCAAGAACACAGACCGTGTGTCATGTGAGCAAACCAGAATAAATTGCTACAGTACCGTTGTTCTGGATGTGCTTGGTCTCTTTTTTGGACGCGTCTGCAGGCGCGCCGTGGATTTCCACTCGCACCAGGGGATCCACGATGGAAAAGGACTTCTCACTCACTTTAGGTAACTGCTGTGCCGAGATCACCTGGTGCATTAGAAGAGGAAGATTGGAAGCTTAAAATGATTTTTGAACAGAGTGCCGATCTCTCAAACGTGGTCAAAGAACTGAAATCGTTACATCATACAGTGATTGACAGCTGATTAGGAATCACAAAACTATTTCAGTCTTTTTGGTTTCCTCCATGTGTGAAGCTGATATTCTTGATCAAATGATTCATATTTAATCATATTTTGTAGGTCTATAATAAAATTAATGAGCTGACCATCACATGGAACTCTACATGTTTGAGCCATGGTCCTCTGACGAGTGTGATGGGGTCAAACTCCGACTCTTTATCCCGGAGGTAGGCTGGCTTCAGGACGTAGCCACTCTGTCCGTTTTGGCTGAACAGGCCCTGGTTCAGATCCATCTCTGCAGACGGCGTCTGGAAGTTGAGGGCCACTGGAGAGAAGACGAAAGATGGTGCACTAGGCATGAGCCAATAATCAGTTCAAACAAGGGGTACATAAAATGCACCCCTCTTCATTATTACACGTCAGTCTTACCGATTTGGCAGCCGGAGTTCCACAGAGGCACGGGGTTGAAGTTGGAGGAATTTGTCCTTATTGCTCCTGAGGGGTAAATTCTGCTCAGCTTGTCCAGATTATGATGAATGTATTCATTTGCTGCAAAGAAAGAAAGGGAAAAAAAAAATAAAAAATTCAGTTTCTGATCAGCTGCGTGATCAATTACACGCAATGAGACCTAGACAGCCGTATACAAGCCTAATGGCATTACGCGTGTCTTACCAGACTTCTCAGCAAAATTCACCGCATCCCATTCTTTAAAAGACGCCATCTCGTAAAAGGATTGGCGAGTCCGTGCGTGCGCAAATCCGTGGAACTTGACGCTTTTGCAGTAGATGACGAGGTTCGAGAGCTCTTTAGCTAACTTCAGTGTCTTTGACTTCTAAGGCCAGAGAAATAATAATATAAATATTAACAACTCTAGCAAAAAGAAAGAAATATTATATTGCACATATCCAATGGACTATATGAGAAAACCATGGTTTCAGCAAACCTTATTGTGTTCAGAATGTTCCGCTTCATCATCATCACGGATGTCTTCTTCTTCCGTCACGTACTCTTCTTCTACTGTAGAGATCTGGTCCAAGAAGTAATGCTCCAGTTTGTTAAGGCATTTGCCTTTGATCAGAAACCGACCTTTCAGTGCCTGAGGATCAGCAAAAAGCTAATAATGAGGCTTAT
>JAQQZR010000018.1:2370771-2391125 GCA_030068235.1 Notoglanidium macrostoma | reverse complement strand
TAAATATATAAATATATATATATAAATAAAAGTGTTGATTGACTGACAGAAATCACAGGTTTATATTAAATGTGTTGTTTCTAATGTTATTGTTTCTATAGCAACATGAGCTAAGTCAAATTGTGGATCTGGTGCAGTTTTCTGCAAGATGTTTAGCATTTTTGAAAGTGTAATCACGTTGGAAAGGCTTCAAAATGACAAATGCCGTTGTGGTGTTTCTTAGTAACAAGCTAAAAGACCGTCTTTTTAACATCAATAGAGTATTATTTCTTTACTTTCCATTTAACAGTACAGCCTTTCCTTACCAAGTCAACAAGGTACGATTTGTTGTTCCGGCAATGAGAACACTGATCACACAGTTTTGCTGATTGCTAGTGGGTGAAATATTTCCATGGCGTTTATGAGAGGATCAGTTGCTAAGAAGCAGAGCCACACCTTGGCTAAGCTGAAAAGAGCCAAACCAAAAAGGTAGGCAGGCTACAATTACCTATTCCCCCGGCTATCAAAACAACTTGTCTGTCATTATCTCTCGGTGTGTCAAAGCGCTCAACCAACACCGCGATCAAACGCCGTCATGCCGACACAGCCAGGAGGTAATTCTAGTTTTCAGACTGTACGAGTGGACGGAGCATTCCTCACATACTGGAGTGATGTCTGGAATGAAAACACTTCCTTTCCAACAGAACGTAAATCCTTGCTTCACTCACTTGTACTGTGCACAATATTCACATCGTTTCTGCTGTCAGCCTGCATCGACGATGTTACTCGTCTTTTATTATAATGGAAATATAGCGGTCGCGTTTATGAAACTCGGCAAAACAGTGCAATTCACTTCAAAGCTTTAAGGGAACATGCTAATCAAGCAGCCAGCAACCAAATTGATATGGTTTGCATACTGAAGTTTTGGTTCGTCTTCAGTCAGAAGAAACTAAACTAGTCTACTCGGTTTTAAAAATGACCACGATGGCCGTCCTTTGGGATGTATGAAATTCCACACTGCATTTAAAGCAATGCTGCTTCACAAGTTTGACTGATATACATACTTGGATTCCCTTTTAAATGAAAGATATCCATGGTTTTCATTGCATAGCTCCAGGTTCAATCCTGCACTCAGGTTGCCATCTGTCCAGAGTTTCAGATGTTCTCTGGTTCTCCAGTTTTCTTCCCAACTCCCTAAAATAGGCCAGTAGGTGGAGTCGTGACTCTAAATTGCCCCTTGCTTCCCATCCAGGGTGCATTTCTGCCTCATGCCAGGTTTTTCCTGGGATAGGCTCCGGATCAGGATCCACCACTACCCTGACCGGGATAAACCATTCACGTAGAATTTCTCTTTCCATTATCAAATTAGTGTGCAAATTTAGTAAACGATGATTAACTTGCACCAGTCTGGTTGGTTATTTATATGGGTCGACGATTACAAAGTATTATAAATACGTGTAAATAATACGCTCATTAAGGTTTTTATGAGGGAAAACACATTAAGAGAAACAGAGTTAGTAATAAGTAAAATTTTCATCTTTGATCTGTGTGCCACTTTACATCCACAATCTTAGTTGGTAATGTACAGACATAAATATAGCTTTGGTACAACAAGAGACCGCTCATTGAGGTGTCTATAAACACGAGTGTGAAAATCAAACAGGTCGGAGATCTTCTGACTGACAGATTTTGGGACAATACAGTCTTTTGTGTGTGTGTGTGAGGGTGAAATTCCTCATGCTATGAGCAGATACCCACCTCTGGAGAGGGCAGCGCCGCGGGCATGTGTTCTCCCAGGGGTTTGGTGATCAGAGCGCTGCCCAGGATGGAGCTCATGTGTTTGGCCATCAGCTTCTGCTGCTCTACGCTGCAGTGGTTCTCCAGGGACAAGATCACTGGGTACTCTGAGGTCTGAGGAGAAACACGGGAAGTTTGAATTTTGTTTCTAAAATGTTTGCCATCACACGTTGTCGATGAATCTGCACGCTTAGATCACCACACATTGTTATAAACCCTGGAAATCCAAGTCATTTTCAGGAGCATTATTTCAAACAGAAGCCACAGAATGCAGTCAGTGGAGGAGCAGCAAAGATTCAGCCGTGAGTAACCAGAGACGCGGTCACCATGACAACAGATAAAGTGGAGACAATACAAGAAAGAATCCACATAGGAGCTGAGTGAATAAAATCGAAAGCAAATGTGGACTGCATAAGCATCATGTAAAAATGAACACAGCCCACTGGTGTGCTGTAAAGCAAAAAAGATTATCTTTTATTTTTAAAAATTGACATGAAGGACATTTTGGAGTAAAAACACCAGCCATCTTGCAGCCAGATTATTTTCTTTCTTAGCACATAGTCTGTTATCGCTCTTTGCTGACACCAGAGAAATCCTTTGCCTCCTGGGATGCAGCACTTTTTGGCCATCAAGCCCTACCAGAAGCTGATGGTGCAGGCTGACACCAGAAAGTCATTCAGCTGCTTTAAGATGGAGCTACGACTGTTCTCAGCAAGTCATTCAGTATCGACGCTGCAAGAGCAGAGTGCATGTTGATAAAATAATGACTAGCTTCCAAAGTTCTTTCCAAACATCTTATTTGATGGCCTGCATGTTGTAAAAAGGGGAAACTTCATGACATTTCTTTAATAATTCTTGCGGTTACCTTAAAGGCATACTCCTTAATGGCTTGGATGACATCCTTAAAGAGAATCTTGGAGGTCAGTGTGTAGCCGTGGTAGATAACCGGCTCCCCGTCTGAGCCGTCCCAGATGTCCAGCTCCACGCAGCGGCAGCCCTTCGTTAGCGCCCTGTCAGGGTGTTAGAACAGCTTAGCCATGTGTAACATGCACCGGCGTAGGCCACTAGAGGGTTCAGAGTTCTGGTATGAACTGTATGCTCAGTCATGATCTTCAAGAAAAGCGTTTTGTAACTCTTTGGTTATGTTCATGCCCAAATATTACATAGTAAATTTTTGACTTGAAATGGAGGAATAATTTTTTGTGCATTATTAGTACATTAAAATGACATGGGTCATTTTGTTCCTGGATACTTACAAGTTAAAATGTAAAAATCTAGTGATTTCTACTGATGTGTTACTAACTCACTTCTTTTCTTGTTTACGGTGTGAAATGGCCATTTGCATAAATATTGTTTATATTGCAAATACATGAGAGGTAGATAAGACATCCTGAATGTTGAGTACACTTTACAGCTGTAACACTAGACAGCTAGCAAACAACAGCACATGGCTGGTAAAAAAGAAAGAAAAAAAAAGAAAAAAAAAAAAAGGGGGGGGGGGGGGGCCGCCTTTTTGTCCAGCCTCGATGTGTAAATCTGAGCCACACGTACCGTATGTAGCCCTCAGTGCTGCTCGGGCCTTTAAGCTGGTCTTTCAGAAGGTACGTGTTGTGAGAGGAGGAGATAAAATAGTGGCTTAACGGCTGGCTCATGTCCTGGTACACGCGCTTACGGGCCGGGCTCATGATCAGCGCTTCAGGCTGGTGCAGGTACATCAGAAAGCCGTCTTTCGTCATCAGCTGCTTTGCTTTGGCTGTCAAGGTGGAGGCAAGACAAGCAAATGTATGCAAAGATGCAGAAGTGCATGACGGGCAAAAGCAAATGTTTGTTAGAGAGGATTTCTAAAATGTGCCATATGAACGATGCTTTGTTAAATTTGAAATCCAGTTTAACAGACATGCCATTATCAGGGATTTAAATGAAAAAGGAAAAAACAAACAAACAAACAACAACAACAACAACCTCAATGGGATGTGTCAGTTTCTGAATTTTTTGCAACCCCTCCTTGTAAAACTGCCAAGTACTACAATGTACAAGTCATATTTAACACTTCATGTTTCTACTGTTGCGGTCTTCATTTTTATGCTTTTTAAGTCAACGACTACTGGCACAATAACAAGAGCAGAAAGAAGAGTACCGGACACACCTACTGCCGTGCAGAGATTTGCTTTCAGAGCATCATGCAAAACATTGCAAACATTTGAACTTTAAGCGACCTTCTGCGTGGACGTCTCCGTTCTGCGCTGACCGAATCACGTTTTATTGAAAATGTTTCATTTAAAGGTCACCCTAACCCCCAAAAACATGCAAATATAATGGAAGTCCTGTACGTTTTACACTTTATGTAGTTGATAGTGTAATGCATTAGATGGGATCAGCGTAAAAATCGACAATTTAAGTTTTTAAAAAAAAAAAAAAAAAAAAAAAAAAAGAAAGAAAAAAAAGTTTATATACAATATATACACAAGTTGTTACTACTAGAAGATACATGTTTACAATGAGCACATTAATTAGCCCTGAACCTTTTTGGTGCGCGTATGGGTGAAAGGATGGAGTTTTTCAGGAAAGTGTGTTTACCCGTTTCATCTACTTCATATTTCTCGATGAGCTGAGCAGCATGAGTCAGATCCACCGTCTCCTGCTGCTCCTTTACCAGGAAATCCAGCAGGTTGGCAGCACTCATGAGTCCCTCAGTTTTCGCGTACGTTTCATAGATCACGTCGATCTCTTCCCTGTCGGTCAGGATCTCATAGAAGAGCTTAATTTCTTTTCCTTCCAGTAAGCCAGTTTTGGATCGATCACATTTCTGCAAATGGAGAGCGACAAGAGTATCTTCAATAAACACAAGATCAGCAAGGTGTTTAGCGAGTATATGGAGTTTTGGGTAATTCCATTTTTAATTTGATTAAAGAAAGAGAAAGAAAAACCCACCTCAAATAGCATCTTGACATATTCGTTATCCACTTCTATGTTGATGTCTTGCAGGAAGCTCTTCACCTCTTCGGGACTCATCTTCCTGTCACCGTTTATGTCAGCCTTACGCAAACAGTTGAAGATCCAGCTGAGGCGCTGATGTAAGGCTAACTACACTGCACAAGAAGCTGTACAAGGTTTATGTTCAATATCACAGGTTCCTAAGGAATTTTTTAGTAAAATCCTCTTTCATCGCAAGTCAAAACTGACTGATGGTAAACCACATAATGAAAAAAAAATGGTAAGGATACTGTTCGGTCCTCTGTTGTTGGCTGAGCTTGCTCATGTTGGAGATGATCTTCTCCAGGCCCGACACCCAGTGCTTGGCCTCGTCCTCGCTGCTGGCAATCAGGTCTAGGTTTTTATGGTGGCCCTTGAACAGGATGGAGAATGCCTGCGATCCCAACACCTCCTCCGTGTATTTCCGGAGACCCTCCGTGTGCCGGCCGGAGCGCACACACTCTACATCCTCAATGGAAACTGAGGGAGGAAGCAGAACACTCCAGTTAGGGCTATGGAATATGAGGATATGAACAAAGTAAGGAATAAAACCTTTGGGGACGTGCTGCTCATCAACGACGGGGTGGTGCGATGGACCCGTCACTGCAAGCATCCTATATATGAGGACAATTTGGTAAGGTTTTAAATGAAAAAAAATCATAGCTTTTATCCATTTATAAACATGAAAAGAAGTCAGTCATCACTTAAATTACAGCAGCTATAAAATGGTCATTACATCACCAGCCTTTTTTTTTTCCTTTCTCTAGTTTTATGCAATGTTTTACTCAAAAAAAAAAAAAAAAAAAGCAAGCAAAAATCTTTGTGCTGGAGCTTTTTCCATGGCAGAAAATTTCAAGTCTAAAATTTTACAGAGTTCCAATTTTACAAAGCACCAACATACTTATTGGTAGTCACAATAAGCTTGTGGAATTATATTAAACCATCCATTGTGTGTTAGTCATTTAAATATGTTTTTGATCACATGGATGCTGTAAATTTTAAATACCACAAATGTCAATAAAGCCAAAAACGTTTGCATGGTTACATTCAAGTGTGACCATTTCGAAGGCATTTTCTTCACAAACATACATTTCAAATATCTGATCACCAAGTATTGTGAAATGACATTTTTCTCATGTAGTCCACTCATGCATAATATTCTCTATTCACAAGGTGTGAACATGATAAATAAGGATGGCGGAGTAGAACTAAATGGTACGATCATAATCGTTGTCAGGCAACAAACAGATGCCAGTGTAATTTGCTCTGACAAAATACACAACAGATCATCTCACAGGTGTTCGGATTTACAGCATAAACATCGCTGCGTTTAGTCTGTGATTTGAAGCGTGATCAGAGCCATAAAAATGCCGCATAATACCTGCATAAAGCAATCCGTCTACCTGTCTTAATCGTTTATCACAGATTACCTGTCCTGATGGTTTATCACAGATATCGGAGCAATAAAATGGCATCACTATGGCAATTATCATGCTTTATTTCTTGTTCCACATCCAGCTTCTGAATAACCTGAAAGCATTTTGCAAATGCTTGAATAAAGAAATAATGGTTATGTAAAATTTATACAAGTCTTTAAATATAGAATAAGTCATTATTATAGCCTTAGGTTCTAAAAATTCAAGTTTATAATTTAGTTATTCATCTAAAATACATGTTTCAGTAATCATAAATTACTCAGTACCTCTACTGTTACTAATAGGAAAGGCATGTTTAAGAGAGAGTGAGGTGGTGTACTAAGCATTCAAAGGATTCAACTTTAGAAACCAACAAATAAGACCTGTTGTGGATCATTGTATGGCATAAAAACAGAAGCAAGGTGGTGTGTCCTTTGTGCCTTCCAATCACAATGAGAACTGCACGTCCTTAACTTGGATCAGTCCCAGTGACGGGGGTGTGTCCGCTCCGCTCGCCGTCCCAGTGACGGGGGCGTGTCCTCTCTGCCGCAAGTCTCAGTAAAAGTGATGTGGCCATTTATAGTGGTAAATTACCTACTACTGGCCTCTGAGCAGGGTCGTCTTCCCTTGCTTGTGCTACTTGACCCTAGTGCAGTTTTTGAAACCATTGATCATACTATTCTCCTTGATAGATTAGAAAAGGTTGTTGGAGTAAAGCGAACGGCCCTCTCCTGGTTCAGGTCTTACTTGACTGATGGTTATCAGTTTGTTGATATAAATGGTGTCTCCTTTACACATAGTAAGGTGAAGTTTGGTGTTCCACAAGGTTCTGTTTTAGGTCCACTGCTTTATTCTTTATACATGCTACCTCTGGGTAATATTTGTAAACATGGTTTTAGCTTCCACTGCTATGCTGATGACACACAGTTGTAAGTTTCAGTAAAAGCCAGATGAGAGACACCAGCTTAATAAAATTGAGGAATGTGTAAAGGACATTAGATGATGGATGCTTAATAACTTCCTTCGGATAAGACAGAAGTACTAGTACTAGGACCACATGCAACTAGAAGTAAGTTTTCTGATTACATAGGAACTCTGGATGGCCTTTCTGTTTCACCATGTGCCAAAGTAAAAGACCTTGGTGTGATTATTGTCGCCAGTCTGTCATTTGATGCTCGTGTAGATAATATCACTACGGCAGCCTTCTTTCATCTTAGAAATATCGCTGAGATTAGAAATGTAATGCCACTGCATGAGGCAGAGAAACTAGTTCATGCTTTAGTCACCTCTAGGTTAGATTATTGTAATGCCCCTTTATGTCCCAGGGTGCCCTCATGTCTGTGTAACCGTCTTGCTCTCTTTTAGTTCTGCCGTCATAGCTAGTCTTGCTGGAGTCCCTGCTTGCACTCGGCACATGATATACTCTGTTCCTTAACAATTACATGACCATGAATATACTGAACAATCTGCTTTTTCTCTTTTCTCTATCTGTCTCTCACTGCACATGATACTCCTGAGATTCCAGTGATCCTGACCCCTTCTGCTTTCCGGACCTGCCTGATCCATCCTGGTGTCCTACTTCTGGTTGGAGTAATCACTTGGAAACCACTTACTCCTGTTGAGGCTGGCACCATATGACCTACCTCAACATACACCTCGAATTGTGAAGATGGCGTTGGACTGCTGTTGACATGAGTGGTTCTGCTACAATGGCATAGGTCTTAAATTACCATGAACAGTCTTGCACTCAAATCTAGACCCTATTACACACGTGTTAGTTGCAAGCGCACTATCCAGTGCCACTCAAATGAGGATGGGGTCCCTTTTGAGTCTGGTTCCTCTCAAGGTTTCTTCCTCTCGTCTCAGGGAGTTTTTCCTTGCCTCCGTCACCCCAGGCTTGCTCATTAGGGATGTACAGATAAATTTATAGATTCATAAGTTTAAGTTCAGAATTTATATACTTCTGTGAAGCTGCTTTGGGACAACATCTGCTACACAAATAAAATGGAACATAGACTACGCCGTCACAGTGAAGGAGGTGTGTCTGCTGAGCTAGTCAGTCTCAGTGTGTACTAGTCTTACTGAACTGTTAAACATTTGCTTCATGATTGTTGCATTGTCCTGTAAATGTCCTCCAGCTCCTTTGGATATTTTAATACCTGGGATTGTTAATCGCGGATTAAGATGTGCAGCGCATCCCTACAGTAACCAGCAACATGTCCCATTGGTGAATTATGTAAAAATATCACCCTCTTATGTCTGTTACATGATCAGCATTGCAATCAAGAACTCTAGGAGCTCATCTAGCTCTTACACTGATGCACCCTCTTTTATAGGCTTCATTTGGTTCCAGCTGGACTTGTATAAACACTGTAGGTGTTATTTCAACACCGGCCATTGTGCTGTGTACACGCGTGTGGGATGGACTCACAGGTGTGCTTTGGCCGCAGGGTTTTTTTGGACTCGTGCCACACGGTCTTGCAGTCCTCCTGCAGCTTGTAGAATCGCACCTTCTTCCACGAGCTGGAGCGTACCTTCACGAGGTCGGAGCCATTCAGAAGAAAGTTCAAATCTGGATCTCCGTCCATGCCTGCAGTCAGAAATGTGCGCACAACAAAGAGAGAAGTCTGAGCTACAGCTGCACAACACAGACCAAATAACATTACTACATATAGTACCATCATTCTTGTAACAGTATGCCTTTTTGCATGGGCTCATTTTCAAAACATATGCGAAGGAGTTAAAATCATACCGAATCAACGTGAAATTAAAATGCATAAAGCGCCTAACTGAATCAAACCAATACATTAGCAATTCCATTAAAATCTTGATGGAGCTGTATTTTTCAGACTAGCTTCCATTTACTGGATCATGCAAACGCCGTGATTTACCTGTGCGCACAAATTTGTTTGCAGGGTCTGAAGGTCAGGATAAATCACAGCATTAAAACGTTTAGAGACTAGTTGGTCATTTGCATTTTGCAGGCATACGTCAGTCCAACATCTTTACTATCGTGATAACGATCACACGATATATTGTTCAGTCCTAAGGGTTTAAAAAAAAACAAAAACAAAAACAAACAAAAAAAAGGCAGCCCAGGAAGCGAAACTTGGCATTATGAAATACTGCTGCATTAAGACAGAACAAACACAAAAGAGGTTTCATTTTCATGCCCACTATAGGGTTCATTCACTGGAACACAAACAGCAGCACAATATACATGTAGTGACTTGTACTGAACGCGCTTTTACACAGGATGCTGTGTTTGTGTTATTTAATCCTATCTTTATGGAGTCGCGTAAAGAAAGTGAGCCAAGGTTTTCACAATGTTTAACTCCAGGCAAAGTGGAGCTTTCTTGGATTAACCGCAACATTTCACGGTCTCCAGCAGCTGTCAGAGCAATAAGTAAGTACAAACTAACATTAAACCCGAAACAGCAAGGTGTTACAGAAATGCAGCCGGCTTTTAAAAGAAATATGCACTGCGTATATAAAAAAGCATCCCAGGATTGAAGAGGAATGAAGCCTGTCCTACCCAGGAGCTTCAGGTTAACGCCGGTTATTTTCTTGCTTTGCTCATCATGAAGTAATTCCTGCGACTCGCTCCTTTTCGGCTGCTTCCGTACGCACTGCATGGCGGTCCTTTTCCTGCCAGAATCTTCACTGAATAGGACACAGCCAAGGGAAGTGCCGAGCTCATACTGTAGCTCAGTCCCGGGGCGTGGACCATGCAAAGTTCACTCCTAGAATTACAAAGCAAAGCAACCTGGAAGGCGCGAGCCGCTTCGGTGAGCGCCGGTTAAAAACCCCCATCACAAATAACCACCTGCTGCATTTGTAGTGCACTAGGTAGGGTGACGGGGAGGTTGCTTTGAACCCTTTGTAGCGCGCTTATGGAAGGGGAAGGGAGACATTCAGGATCCGCAAGAAACCGAAAGAGATGCACGCGCCACGTTACAGGAAAATAAACGCAAGTCCACGTTACAGCTTGCGCCAATTTACACATTACTTACTGTCTTGTTCATTTCTATGAGCGCACCAATATACAAATGATTTATTTGTTAAAATGTAGATGCACCTTGTAGGTTAGGCTATGTACACTGACGTCACGATTTAGAAATAATCCGGTATGAAAAGCTAGCCTGAAAATATCGCAGTTGGGCCTGGGGATCGTTTGGAAATTTCCCCATTAATAAAAGCAAAAACACATAATACATCATATCGCATGATGTCGGGGCGGGCCGTGTTCCTGCACAGAGATTCAGAGGGTGCTGCAGTTTGGAGTCTGGAGGAGAAGTGAGCCTACTTTTTTGGGGAAGTTGGAACCCGACACAAAAAGGAAGAGAACCACTGGAAGAAAAAGACTGAAGTATTTGAAGCAGTATATTCAAATCAGGATTTTATGTCGTCAACAGTGATAACCGTCTGATCATATGCCACATCCGACCATGAAACTGTGACGTCATAACACGCTTTCTACACTCGCCATTTTATTATACACACCCATCATAACCGTTGGTCAGGTTTGTCAGGTTGCATCGGGTGCAGCAGCGTTACTGGGTTCTTAAACACTTCAAACTTCAAGCTCACCTTTCCCAAAATCCAGTTCGTTGTTTTCCCCCCACACATATGGACCATTTTATTTTAATAAACTTTAGCCATGGCTTAAAAGGTTAGCAAAGCAAGTTTGGGACAGAAAGGTCACTGGGAGTGAATG
The DNA here is from genome assembly GCA_030068235.1 of Notoglanidium macrostoma. NCBI lineage: Eukaryota > Metazoa > Chordata > Actinopteri > Siluriformes > Auchenoglanididae > Notoglanidium > Notoglanidium macrostoma. The sequence continues at coordinate 2,380,244 of JAQQZR010000018.1, read as the reverse complement.
AAGTGTTTTCCCTTCCCTTTACATCCACGGCTTAAGTGCCCTTGAGCAAGACCCCTAACCTCCAACTGCTCCTGTTTGCCGCCGCATGTGGCTGCCCGCTGCTCTGGGTATATGTGCGTGTGCATGTGCACGTGTGCGCACTGCTTGGATGGGTTAAATGCAAAGCCCAAGTTCCCCTTGGGGATTAACACAGTATCCCAAAACACCAAAAGCTTTTAACACAATATCCATGAAATTTGGATATTGACAATACTTTGACAAAATAACTTCAATTTCATGTAGAGCTGTGGCCTAGTATGTTACATTGTTATGGATTGTGTTTCAAATGTGACAGTGGAATATCCATGGCGACTCACTGCTCAACACAGACTTTTTGGAAGGCTGAGCTGACCGCTTTAAGCACCGTGTTTTGGGGGGACGACAAAACAGTCCAGTGACAAATATCTCCACTTCTCCATCTAGGAACAGTGTTGCTGTGGACAGAAACTTACACTGATGAAGGCTAGAGAAAAATGAACACACACTGTAAATGGCATAAGATGAACATAAGAGTCACTAGCTGAACACCAGCAAGCTAGAAGTGTGCAGCTGCTCAGTGGCAGTCCTAGCCTGCAGATAAATCAGGGAGGTTCGCATGCAATTATGTAAGGAAAATGTGTTTCGCCATATGATTAGAAAAAAAAGCTGAAATTGCACAAGTAAATCATGAGATGTCATGCGAATGATGTAAAATGAATTATGTTAAAAATAACCACATTATATGCACAATAAAGTGCATTACATGTGGAAAACGTACGAAACAATGTGAGTCACGTGATGAGCCACATGTGATGTTCACGTGACTTTTTCTGGGGCGTGACGAATTCACAAACTTTTTAGGGAAATGATGCCAAACGGACAGTATACATTATCTGCAACCCTCGAGGCTTTGCATTTTGGTTTCTCTTTATGCTGGTAAAGCCAGATTCAATAGTGTTAAATATTCAATACATGCACAGACTCGTATCGGTTTTCTTGACTCCTTTTATTCCGCTGATTAGACCTCCCTTTTTGTTAGTGAGCAAACAAAGTAAACAAAAATTAAGAGGTGTTTTTTCCCTTTTCTTTTTATTTTAAACACATATAGTTGGTTATTATTAGTATTAATGAGTAGTGGTAATAGCTCCGACATGTTCCATCAACACTCTAGATATTAAACATTCCAAGTGATGATGAACTACCACTCACTACCAATTTTAGGACTGATGCGAGAGCTTACATTACGAGCTTACTTACAAGTGCAATAGCGTCATCTACTGGTCATACTGTGTAAAATAAACTCACCAATACACAGGGAGCCACACTGTTGTGATAATTTATCAGCTGAGAAAGAGATTAATATCAGTTACACTGTACTATATTCACACAATTGCTGTTCTTACTTCATCCTGCCATCACACACACACAACCAGATAAACTTGCCCTCACTGGACACACACAAGCAGTTTAGCACACTAGTTTCCCCACTATTATTCACACACACACGCAATGTTATTAAAAATGGTGACCTCATACATTCCATATTAAACATGGTGTTTAATATTAATTTTGTACTGTACATTAGATAATGTAATGTAGATTGAATATAGCCTCATTTAATACATCCTCCACCAAACTGTACATTGTTTTGTATACGGTCTCTTTTTATAGATCTTGTGAATTGTATGTAGTCTTATATTTAACGCATCTTGTATACTCGTCTCATTTTATACATCACGTATATTATATATCGTGTCATGTTACATCATTTCGCACATGGCCGTACATTGCCTTGTAATTTACAGATATCGTCTTGTCCACCGTTTCTTTTTATACCGCTCGTACATCTCATTTTGTAGTGTCATTTTACATACTCATTTTTACAGTACACCTTGTATATCGGTTTGTATGCTTATGCTGAATATATTGTCTTGTATTTTGTACATAGTCTCACATTTTGTGTCTGTAAACACTTGTGCACTTTGTGTATAGTATTGTATTGCAGCCCGAGTTAATGAGCATCTTATGCATGCTCTACACACCTATTTATTCCTGCTGCATGTTCGAGTTTGTATTGTAGTGCTTTGTCCACACTTTTGCCCTTGTGTGTCACTAGAGACTAGAATGTTGTTGTACCTTTATTCGTACTGGCTACGTATGTCAACACACTCTTCTTCACGCTGTGCTGTACTGTACATAACACACACCGAGTAGGGGATCAGATGAGTCATCAGCTGTACACAGAGTAGGCACAAAACTGAGATACAGGCGAGTGATCTTCACCTTTGGAACCTTTTACAGCTCAATTCTTTAAAAAAAACAAAAGAGAAAAAACCTTGAACATATTTCTCCCCCCCTCTTTCACCAGAGTTTTTATAATAAGTTATAAATTAAAGCTCTTCCTGCAACACATTACCTGATTCATTCTACTTGAAACAGAATTAAGTACATCCACAAACTTCAGTAGATTGCTTCGGTTATTTTCTGTTTTCTTCATTTTATACTTATTCATTAGTTAAACAAACTAAATTGTCATCTAGCTCTCTCACCAGTAAGCGAATGCCTCCAGTTCCTGGTTAAAGCTGCTTTTTGATAAGGATTAGTGTTACAAAGAGAAAAAAAAAAAAAAAAATAAATAAATAAATAAATAAATAGAATATTTAGATGCAATTTGTACACAAGCTCTGAAATGGTGCAGTGTGACCAGAGTACTGTACGAGGACTGGGGGAAAAAAAAAAAAATAATAAAAAAATAAAAATAAAAAGGTCAGAGGCTTTAATTATTTGATCTTTTTTAAACCAACATATACGCAGACAGTTCGTCGACTGAAAAGGGAACGGATGTTTGCTTCACTGCGATGCTTTTTATCAGGCCAGCATGCAATTAGGATGCCACACATGCCTGACGGTCATTAAGCAATGTGTGGTTTGAGGTCTAGGTTTTGCAAAGACGAGTAAGATTACAAGCACTGGTGAAGTAAAGTAGACACATTAGTGCCCTTTCATTCGGAATACTGCACCATGATAAGGTACGCATCGGGTGGAAGATACTGGAGTAATTGTACATCATTACAATTCTGATATGAGCATTATTAAAACTGAACCCCTGTACGCTTACCTAATTACATTTCCAGGAAACAAAACATAAAACTTCCACTCCTTGCATTTTCATTTAAACCTTCAAAAAAAAACAAAAAAAACACCTTACTCATTACAAAATAAAGCTCCCTTCTCTCATCCAGCCAACGACTGATCGATCAAATGGGCTCCGGTTAGCATCCAATCACGTTCCTCGTGTAGTTAGCTCTATAGCCATCACTGTGCATTCGAGAAAGGAGATTCCACTGGACTACAGTGTTGAGCTTGAGGATGAGCACCCCTGGCCCTAGCGCAGGAAAACGTTCCAATATGTTGGACTCAAAGGCTCGTAATAAAATATACGAGCAAGAAAGCATGGACTCCATCTAAATTTGAAAAAGCATGCTGAAGCAAATTTCACTAATTTGCTAACATTAAAAGCTCCACTATGTAGGCTCTATTAGCAGAAATAGAATAATAATATTCATAAGTATGGTCTCATTAGTGTATAATTAGCTGTAACTACGACCTGTTGCGTTTTCGTAAGCTTAGAATGAGCCCTTTATATCTCCATAGGGAGCGGGTCCACCTCTACAGAGACGCCATGTTGCGCCGCTACAGTAGCCCAGAACGGACAAACCTCTAGAGAGCGCCTTAAATGTTTTTACAAGTGGGAGCGCGAATCCAGAAGGAAGCACTGGAAGGATGGCAAAGATGATCGATAAAAAAAAGAAGATAGAAAAAAGAAATGGAATCAATCTTTGCTGATGCCGGTTTCAGAATCCAAATTTTGAAAATTGAACGATCATACTTGTTTAGCATGGAAAGAAAGCAATGAGGGTGTATGCAAGTATTTGGATGTGACGGCTCGAACACACGCTTAGAAAGAGGAGCGTTCAGTTGGTTGAATCCAACATAGTGGACATTTCAGCAGTTACATTTAGCCCATATTTATCCAGTTCTCTTTGCTAATGCCAGGTTAGATTAGCATCATTTCCAGTAGCTAACAATTTATAATTAAAACTTGGCTAATGGTAAATATTGATTATGGGATATTAAAAAGCATGACTATGTAAAGTCATCAGTTTTAAAAAAAAAAAAAAAAACAACAAAAAAAAACTTTAATATACTTTTCAGTACTGGGATTTGAACCCACACCCTTCTTGTCATTAGTACAGAACCCTAACAGCCTCTGCTGCAAGAGCACTTTTATATTCAAATTAAAAAGAGTGAAGCTAGCCTGAACTGAACTGACAGGCAAAGAAGCCTCGTTTGTGTTTCGGAAGCAGAAGCTCATTCCAAAAATCACCCTTAGAAAAAAAAGTTTTTAGTATCTTTGTTACTGCAGTTCAAAATGTATCCAGTAGGCAGCAAAAAGTGTACAGTATACCATCAATCATAGCACAAAATGTACTAAACCTAGCTAGGCATGTTTAATAATACCAGGAGTTCCTTCAGAACTATTTTTAGCATTGCACAAACAGGAAGGCAGGAACACAAGACTAAACAAATAATACACCACCGCATCTCATTATGCAGTGTAAAATAAGCTGTGGTTTAAAAAATTAAATACAGGGAAAAATTATATATTAGAAATTATGTGAACCTTTTGGAAGGTCATGGGTTTCTGCATTAATTTGTCATAAAATGTGATCCAAGTCAAGGGTGTGGACAAACAAAGTGCTGAAAATAATAATAATAAATTCTGATCTTTCATGTCTTTACTGAGGAAAAAACATTAAAAAAAACCCAAAACATCACACCTCAGTGCTAGTGGAAAAAGTAAGTGAACCCTTGGAATGAATAGCTGGTTGACCCCCCCCTTGGCAGCGATGACCTCATCCAGACGCTTCCCGTAGCAGTGGATCAGACCTGCACATCGTTCAGGAGGAGTTTTTGAGTTTAGCGCAGTCATATTGTTTGGACGTCTCGTCTCTTCAAGTCACTCCACAGCATCTGTGTTGGGTTGAGGTCTGGGCTCTGACTCGGCCATGCCGAAAGGTGGATTTTGTTTTTCCTGAAGCCATTCTGTTGTGGACTTGCTCCGGTGTTCGTCATTGTCCTGTTGCGTCACCTGACTTCTTCAGAGTTTCAGCTGACGTACAGACGCTCTCACATCATCCTGAAGAAGATTTTGATACACTTGGGAATTCATCTTCCCCTCAATGACTGAAAGCTGGCTAGGCCCTGATGCAGCAAAGCAGCCCAAATCATGAGGTTTCCTCCACCATACGTTACGGTTGGGATGAGGTTTTCATGATGATATGCAGTGCCCCATTTACGCCAGACGTATTGCTGCGTGTTCTTTCCAAATAGTTCAATCCTAGTTATCATTCCACAAAACATTTTGCCAACACCGCTGTGGAGTGTCAATGTGCTCTTTCGCAAACTTCAGGCGCGCAGCAATGTCCTTTTTATTAAGCAGTAGCTTCCTTCGTGGCGTCCTGCCACAGACACCCTGCTTGTTCAACGTTTTACATACTGTAGACTCATGAACACAGATGTTAGCCTGTTCCAATGATGCCTTCAAATCTTTGGCGGTCACTCGGGGTTGTTTCTTTACCTCATTGATGGGTCTCCGTTGTGCTCTTGGGGTCATTTTGACTGGGCGCCACTTCTTGGTCGAGTAGCCACGATCCCAAAGTGTCTCCATTTGTAATATTTCTAACTGTAGACACAACCAATAGCCCACTTCTGTGCAACAAGTAAAAGTAGTAGTAAAATATATTAAAAATAATAATAATAATAATAATAAGGGTTTGTAGTTGTGCGTTTCCGACTTCAACAGTCAACAGCATTTTTAAGCAATAATACATTTGATTTTATAGATTATCTACAATTAAGCAGTGCATCATTTTGCTGATAGTACCATCATCCAGGATGTTTTCTGTATTTAGATGAATCCCAAATGACTCAAAATTTGTTTACACGGCACATTAAATAGGGTGGAGACAGCAACAGTGTTCGTTCACTGCCTACATGGGGAAAGACGAAGCTTCCAAGTAGGCTACAAATGATTCATACGTAATTAGGACACCACACATTCCTGACAGTCATTTAGGAAACCTGTGGATTAGGTGTAACAGTCATTAACAGAAGTACATCATTTATCTAAATGCCATAAGTAGTAAGAACTCATAACTTCACACACTTCATTGCTAGGATTTGTCTCCTATTGTGGCGACACGTTCAACAAATCTGACTTGGAGTCAGTCCTCCTGCATCATATCCCAACATGCAATCACAAGGCACATTACAGACGGTAATTTAGGAATTAATTCGGCTTGAGAAATTAACATGGCTGTTCGGTGTATTCTGAAAAAAATCAGTACAACGTATGCGCACCAGGCTAGCGGACATTAAAACGAACACAAGGCGTGTCTTTACATCCAAGTATGGATACGTGGGCATATTTGTAATCTATAGATGCTCTCCTTTTCATATGAGTGGGCATGTCCCGAGGGCCATAGATAAGAATGTGGGCATGTCGTATTCATTTTTAGCAGAATGCTATTTGTTCCAGATCCTTAGCACAGCCCGAGAAGTGCAGAAAGTGCCAAGAAAATTAACAGACTTAAAAAAGAAAAGCTCGATTTAGCAATAGCCTGAGGCAAGTAAGAAGTGGTGGTGTGGCTCTCGCAAACATTTAACATGCACAGTAAAACCAGCTCAACGTCATACTACTTCAGCACTGCTGTATATTTAAACTTCCTGAAACACATGACTGTTTCTAATAACCGTCTCTTCACCGCTGAGTAATAAGTGTTTATGAACAAACACTCTCCACAAGCTGCTTATTAGTGCACACACACACACACACACACACACACGGTCCTGTTCCTACCCAGAGTCAGAGCTCAGCATAACCAGGTGCAGTCTCTGTGGGCTTTTAGCTAGTAATTATCTGATGCACGAAAGTGGAGTCATCCAGGTGTGACGTGAGGGCACGTTCTGGGGAAACGGAGGAACGGAAACTTATGGAAAGGTGGATTATGTCTTCTTGGGTCTTGAATCATATTCAAGCGCACTGCAGTCAGAAAGCAACTCGACTGCAGGAAGTGAACCTTCTGGGTTGTGGCGGTTTTTGCAGATTCAAGCTTAGAAACTTGTAACGTAATAGGACTTCTGAGCGAAATTGGCCGTGTTCTCAGGACAAGGCGGTCGGCATAATCTCCATCGATCACAGCGAGTGAGCCAACGGGGGCATCTGTGACTCCACTTAATGTAATAAGAGGCGGACAATCAAATCGCGGGTCTTCTTTATTTTTTTGTGTCCCAGCCACAAAACTAAAATCAGTGCCATATAAGATGGAAGATACTTTACGAACAGCCTTATCGGGTCGGTGTACTCCTTGATGGTTAATACGCAAAAGAACGTTAATAAAATGTGGTTGACTAACAGCACAGACCGAGCCTACAGTTCCACATGCACTTCCTCTCATGTGAATGCACGGTGTCTGAAACAATAAAAGTGCTTACAATCGATGAACTCATAAATGGTTGCCATAGTTACGGGTAGCCTGTGTACTCACCATGTTAGCAAAGGATAAAGTAATGTAATACATTAGCATGCCATTTGCAAACCTGGTTACACATGCATTGTTGCCAACTTAGAGACTTTGTTGATAGTTATGGTAACTAGACACCTTTAGCAACTTTCATTTGAAATAGAGCCTAGCGACAAATCTAGCGACTTTTTCAGCACCAGTGACCGTCTTGAACTCGATACGGCTCTCCAGTTCACATCACAGCCGCCGTTATACGAGTTTAGAAAGCAGATTCTCTCAACTTACCATCAGTTTGTAACACCGGACTGTGTTAAGCTTCTACAAGCAATAATTTCGAAATTATAGTTTATTTTATTTTCTACTCTGATAAAATTCTTTAGTTATATTCTAAACAAACATCTTCCTTCTTCATGTACGCTTATTTGCAATCTGAAATGCCACTGATCAGTGAACAACTAGCATGCAATTAGTCTATGACGTCACCTAGCGACTTCCTGAGCTTGCTTTACACTTTCCCCTGAAGAGACGGCACCAAGAAGTCTGACAGGGAAAGTCCACACATTGTAGTCGTTCATATTTAATAAATTACAAGGAAACAGCAAAATAAGGTATTAAACAAACCCAAAATTCTCCAGCTTCTAAATAAAGCTTATGTACGAAATAAAGTTTATGTATGAAACACACCCCTTTATTTTTAATTTTTTTCCTGAGTATGGAAACTGAAGCTGTCTTAATGAAGTGAATACCGAAGATGCTTGTAGAATAAACGCTCAATAATAATTTGACAGCACATCCGTTTGACTGCTAATGGGTACAAAATATAACTTTAAAAACTTCACCTTGTCGTGTTGCTGTACCGTTGGATCCCATGTTGTCAAAAATACTGGTGGAAAAACAAGAACAAGACCAAGCACGAGGCTGAACGCGTCACTAATTACCTCAGGGCAGTTAGCCTGCTAATTTTCTCTTCTCAGGAAACGCAGCAAGATTGTTTTTTTTGATAAGATTTAAAAGAAACGAAGACCAAGGTTACGTGACTTTGTGTCCCGGAACTTCACAAGTTCCACAAAGCTCGACCTTGTACACAAAGCTGTACAAACATGATGAAAACCCGCGCCGCCCTCTGGAGTCACCGGTTTGTGTTACAGGTCCAGGTAAAGAGAATAATGAAGGTAATTAATGAGCACACCTGAGGAGGCGAACAGCGGAAGAAAAGTAGCTGCACGCGCAGATGACGTCACGACCTAATTAGCATATGTGTTGATTCATCATGATCATTTGCATATTAAATTTCGAACGAGGTTATATGAAGAAGGCAGGCGATCTGAAGACACTTAGAAGGGAATGAAATGGGATTTATGCACATTTTATTTTATTTATTTGCTTATTTTGCCGACAAAAAGAATCGGTGGTGGTAAGTAGCCGTCAAATGGATATAAGGAAACATGTTACCGATGGAAAAAAGATTTATTGCTTAATTAATTAATCCAAAAAGAGAGAGTGGGACAAACAATGGAGATCAGTGATTGGTCGATGGGAACAGCACGTTCTGAAGGGTTTTATTCCTGTTATTCCACACCGTACAGTTTTATTTTAATTTTGGAAGGACACAGTGGGCTTGCTATTTGTTTATACTTATATTTAAATGTGCAATAGTCAATATTTTTTATTTATTACTAGTACAAGAAATGTTGAATTTTTGTATTTGGATTGGCATCTTGTCAGTCATTTTCTTGACACACCCACACCCCTTCACAGGCCAAGTTTATGAGGCCAAGTCCGCTCTTATGATATGATATTTATTGATTCCCTGTTGTGACTTGAAATTGCGTACAGTGAGTGAGCAGAATACTTCTGTAGCCTAATTTA
>JAQQZR010000018.1:2333380-2369063 GCA_030068235.1 Notoglanidium macrostoma | reverse complement strand
TTTAGAGTAGCCAGTTGACCTAATCTGCATGTCTTTGGACTGTGGGAGGAAACCGGAGCACCCGGAGTAAACCCACGCATGCACGGGGAGAACATGCAAACTCCACACAGAAAGGCACCCTGGAGGATCGAAGCCAGGACCTTCTTGCTGTGAGGCGGCAGTGATAACCACCGCACCAGCCATCAGCCTTTCAGCTTTTATGCTGATTGTTCATTTCACGCTCCCAGCACATGACCTTTTATGGTGTTTTGTGGGTGTCGCTAAATATAAATGTCGGAAACGAAAATCAGCATTTTCCCAAACCTTTATAAATCCCATGGAATTTTCGGTTAGGCTTACATAAAACTTTTACACAGAACTTTACTGAAATATTGATGAACGATGCTCATTGTTTGTGTTTTTTTCCTCAGGTCTCGACTCAGACTGAAGCCCTGCAGAAAGGAGTGTTGCTTTCTCAGGTGTTGGACACGTACAGAAGGTTATGCTCAAAGCCTCCGAAAGGTGTGTCCAATGCATTAAAATAAAAAACATGGAGGTGTTCCTATTATTATTATTAGGGAAATTAGGTGATTAATGCCGACTGGAAGACCCTAAACTTGAACTCTTATGCATTATGCTTACATGCTTAAGAGTTTTATTTTATTTTAAGTGTCTGATGAATAAATGTAAATGTTACTGACTTCAGTTTGGTCTTTTCCTTCCCCTCATATCCTCTTTTCTCTAAGGATTTGAAAAATACTTCCCAAAGAATGGCAGCCAGAAGAACAGCGAGCACAAACCACCCGACGCGGAGGCCCAAGGTGACGTGTCCTATTCTTCTTTCTTAAAACTGCAACAGAATCAAAATCAATGGCTATATTTATTTTGTCTAAGAGTGAAAATGCACTGTACATGCGGTTTATTCACATATTTTGCGTCTCGGATTAAATCCAGAGGCCAAGCCCAACGACGCACAGAAGAACTCTGGGAAGTCTGATGGTGGAGGAGGAGCTGGTGGGGGCGGAGGCAAAAAGGGAGGAAAGAAGGACGACAACAACTGGTTCAACCGTCTCCAAAAGGTGTGATGGAAGGTTATTGAGGTGGACCAGTAATAAAGTTTTGATTAGGGACACGTGATAATATACCAGTGAACATGTTGAGTTAGGTAAGGGATAAAACACTTGGGGGTGTGCTGTTATAGGCAATTAATCACCGATGGAGAGTTACTCTTGCCATCCTGAATGTCCTCTTAATTTTTTTTTTGTTTTTATCCGTTTGTAGCTACATTTAATGTCTGCTAAAACTCACATTATAGCAGCTATAAACAACCTTTCTCTCACCAGCCTCTTTGTTTTGTTTCTAATAAAACTTGTCATGCTATTGAGAGACTGTTTGCATGTTTACCGTAGCGGGAACTCCTCACCCCATCCATCATGATCTAGCCTAAACCTCCTGCCATGTTGATCACTGTTCTTGCTGTAGGGGGACATTCCGTGGGACGACAAGGACTTCCGCATGTACTTGATGGTTTCTGCGAGCTTTTGGGCAGCGATCGGTTATTTCCTCTTCCGGGACGCAGGAAAAGAGGTCACCTGGAAGGACTTCGTTAATGGCTACCTGGCTAAAGGAGTCGTGAGTTTATTATCATTATCGCAGCCTTTCTGATCAGCGATCAGCGCATTGTTGTTCCACGTGATGGATGCAGTTGTGTTACTGGATTTTCTGATTTGTGATCCTGCAGGTCGACAGGTTAGAGGTTGTGAACAAGCGCTTTGTGAAGGTTGTATTCCCTCCAGGACAAGCAGAAGCTGATGGGGTGATTTTTTTTTTTTTTTTAATTTGGGGGGGGGGAAATGTATTCCAAAAAATAAAAAGTGAGTTCATTTATATTAAAACGGTCATCATTTAATATGTAGCATTGATGCGGAGAGAAATTAAGTCCCAATACACTGAGGCCATGAGTGGTGTTGTAGTTTTTATAACAATTACCAATTCTGATTCTATGTTGAAAATCTTGAATGTTCACAATTTATTCCTTTTTCAGTATAAAACTATTTATTTCTGTAGCCATATGATTAAAAAGTATCATTATTATATCTTCAAGTATCGTGACATTCTGAAAGTGTCCCGTATCACCTCTAGTTCATGTTTCATGTTCTATAGAACGATTGCTATCTGAAATCATTCTGCATTGCCAATCAAAGTTAAAATAATTTTTGTCCAATAATGTTTACAGCAGTGTTGTAACCGAAGCTTAGGTTATCGAGACAATTTCATCTGCATTATATGAAATGATTCTAACTGGGTCTTAAACGGTCAGTGAATAGCAAATGAAATTTCAAATGAATTACTTATTTCTTTCGTTTTTTTTTTTTTTTTTTTTAAAGAAGTACGTGTGGTTCAACATCGGCAGCGTGGACACGTTCGAGCGGAATCTGGAGACGGCTCAGCTGGAGCTGGGAATCGAGCCAGAGAACCGACTGCCCGTTGTTTACTCCACTGAGAGTGATGGGTAACTTTAACACCGCTTCATTTAATATTTGTTAATTATGTCAGGGTGGTGTGTGCTGTTCATTCCTTTTATGAAATGCTGTTATGGAAAGTGATTCAACACATTCTGGCCAATCAGAATGGAGAATCCCAATCAAAATAGGATAATAATTCATTATAATCATTAGTCCGTATGTACAGGAAGTATAAAAGTGAAAACGGAGCATCTTTTGTTGTCTCTCCAGCTCGTTCCTCCTCAGCATGCTCCCCACCGCGCTCATCATCGGCTTCCTGCTCTTCATGCTGCGGCGAGGGCCGGCGGGCGCCGGACGGCCCGGCAGGGGGATGGGCGGCCTGTTCAGCGTCAGCGAGACCACGGCCAAAGTGCTGCGCGACGAGATCGACGTCAAGTTCAAGGACGTTGCCGGGTGCGAGGAGGCCAAGCTGGAGATCATGGAGTTTGTTAACTTCCTGAAGAATCCCAAGCAGTACCAGGACCTTGGAGCCAAGATCCCTAAGGTACCAAAGTAACTTTGAGTTGAAGTGTGTTCCATGCATTAAATTATCATCTTCTGGTCTCATTTTGTAAGGTGTGAGAATATGTTGGACAAAAATAAAAATATATTACCAACGTACACGTCCGTTAAATAATAACATAAAGAGTTATATCGCTAATGACGAATCTCGCAATGCGCAGTTAGCATTATGCCAATAGAATGAGCTAACACGGAATCGCCATAGCATCTATGGTTTAGCCGTAGCGTTTATCAGTATTGACCCATAGTGATATGGGAGATACCTGAAAACTCTGCTTTTTAGTTAAAGCAGTGGGGGGAAAAAAGCAGTTCCTAAATTTCTAAAGTATTTCCCTTCTGGTTCTGATTCATTTTGCTTCATACCAACTTTATGAACCAGTAGTAGTTTGTGAACCTCTTTGGTCAGTAAAAAAGAATCTGTTTGGATCCCATCCGTCACAGTTTCTCTGGAAAAACTAGTTTTATCTCCCTGCATGCTAGGATTTTCTCGTTAGCAGTTTTTGGCACGAGTAACAACGTTCCTGTTAGCCATTTGATACATTCCTTTAATTATTATTTGCCTAACCGTCACTGTTTTTTGGTTTCAGGGTGCCATTCTGACCGGACCTCCCGGTACCGGGAAGACCCTGTTGGCGAAGGCGACTGCAGGCGAAGCGAACGTCCCCTTTATTACCGTTAATGGCTCTGAATTCCTAGAGATGTTTGTGGGCGTCGGTCCAGCCAGGGTACGTGACCTCACACTGACATGGGGACTCGGTTTAGGTTAATCAGTTTGCCTTCTTCAGAGTACCAGGGTCATTAAGAGAACAAACTTTGCTATTGAGACGTTGAGATGTTATTGTCTGCCACCTGAGCATGTGTCATGACCCCAGATGGGCCAGATCTCTACAATATACTCTATAGATAAAAGTTACGACCATTCATGTTCGTAAATGCCTTTAGCTGCTTCACCACACATCTTCGTCCGTCTTTTGACCTCCCTCATAGGATGCCTTCTTCCTTGACAATGGAAAATCTACTCATATTTCTAATTCTTAGCAATTGTACGTGTTGTAAGAGAAGCTTTCATGTATTTAAAAACCTTTTGTTGTTCTAGTTTCTCAATTTCAAAAATGAATAATGTTTTTTAAATCAGTGAGAACGTATTGTTTTAATTTCCTTCTGCACCTTTTACAGAACAGATGTGTCTTTGTTTTGTTTCTGTCTTTGTTGTGTTTCAGGTTCGAGACCTTTTTGTTTTGGCACGCAAGAACGCTCCCTGCATCCTCTTTATAGATGAAATCGATGCAGTGGGGAGGAAAAGAGGCAGGGGTAGTTTCGGGGGGCAGAGCGAGCAGGAGAACACGCTTAATCAGCTACTAGTGGAAATGGACGGTGCGTGTCTGATGCTTACAAAGCAAGGAGGATCCAGGTCGTAATGGGTTAATGTATTTTTTTTTGTTGTTGTTATTCTGCATCTCTCACTTTAGGGTTTAACACTGCCACCAACGTAGTGGTTCTGGCCGGTACGAACAGACCGGACATCCTGGACCCAGCACTGCTGAGACCGGGACGCTTCGACAGGCAGATATTCATCGGTATATAATTCGATTCAGATTTATTTGTTTTGTTTTTTTAGCACTCTTATTTTAACAGTATCTTTTTATTTTTTTTTAATGCATCTGATTAACATATTCAAATTTTGTGCTTAATCACCAATCATGTTGTCCCACTGAGTGCAGGTCCTCCAGATATAAAAGGCAGAGCGTCAATATTTAAAGTTCATCTGAGACCACTGAAGCTGGATGCAGAGTTGGACAAGGAGACACTAGCTAGGAAGATGGCTGCATTAACACCTGGCTTTTCAGGTAACATCAGGATTTTTAATTTTTTTTTTTTTTAACATGGATAGTATCAGTTGTTAAACACACAAACAAATCCTGAGGTGCAGATACTATTACGACCAATGAATGAAAATGAGTAAGGACGCTGCGTGAGATCATGGTATTGTTTTGCTGTTAGGTGCCGACATCGCTAACGTGTGTAACGAGGCAGCGCTGATCGCAGCTCGCCACCTCTCGGACGCCATCACGCAGAAACATTTTGAGCAGGCAATCGAGCGTGTGATCGGAGGTGTGTGTGTGTGTGGAAGCAGACGCTGCATACAGCTCGTCACGTAATGTAATAATGTAATGGTAATATGATTGGTGTCCTTGGTACTGAGTCTTCCATGTGTGTAGGTTTAGAGAAGAAGACGCAGGTGTTGCAGCCTGATGAGAAAAAGACCGTAGCGTACCATGAGGCAGGACATGCTGTTGCTGGGTGGTACCTGGAGCACGCAGACCCTCTCTTAAAGGTACAAGTAATTGTTGTTCTCACTCACTGATCTTCACTTCCTTGGTAGAACCCTTTCCTCATTCTGCTTTAGTGTTATTGTGTCATAAAATATCAGAGCCAATCAGGTTCCTGTATGCAAATGCAGGCCGTTTGTTATGCAAAAGAATCATGCTGTTCCTAATTTTTTAACGACTAGCCGTGCATAAAAGTGCATGGATTATCTTGATGATGTAACGCCGTCTTTTCAGGTCTCCATCATCCCACGGGGTAAAGGTCTGGGCTATGCTCAGTACCTCCCAAAAGAGCAGTACCTCTACACCAAGGAGCAGCTGCTGGACCGGATGTGCATGACACTCGGAGGCCGTATCGCCGAGGAGATCTTCTTCGGTCGCATCACGACCGGAGCGCAGGACGACTTGAGGAAGGTGACGCAGAGCGCGTACGCACAGGTGGGCCGCTTGTAACGCGTTCGGACTGTAGTCACGGGAAAGGATTTCTTCTCTCTTTAAGGACATTTCTTTTTTGTGGAAGTGACAAGTTTATAAGTTTACACGTTAGATAAAAATGTTTTTTTTTAGGTCCGAACATTTGACAAAGAACTATTTTAATCTTTGAAAAGAAAATAAATAAGGCCAGTGTTTTCCAGATTAGGTTTGGGTCTGTTCTTGGTATTATTATATCATGTTAATAATAATAATATATGAACAATTTCTGCTTGTAGAGTTAAAAAAAACAAAACAAAACAGAATGGATCCAGAAAGGTTAAGAAAATGCATAGTTAAAAATACTTGTAAAGTAAAATCATTATACTTTTAATGCTTCTTTTTGTTAATAGTCAAAAACAGGCCACTGATATGATGTATAATTTTTCTAATGAATATTTACTATTCTATTTCAAATTTACATTTGCATTCCTTCTTTTTAGTCGATTCTTTTAATCTAAAACGGCTGAGGAGAGACACGGAATCCAGTCAGTCAATCCAAACTCAAAATCCACCTATCTGTTAAGAGACTGGTTAGTAGTGTGTCATGTGCATTTCTGTCCACAGATAGTGCAGTTTGGGATGAACGAGAAGGTGGGTCAGGTGTCGTTCGACCTCCCTCGGCAGGGAGATCTGGTTCTGGAGAAGCCGTACAGTGAGGCGACGGCCCGTCTGATCGATTCGGAGGTGCGGGACCTTATTAACAACGCCTACGTGCGCACAAAGAAGCTGCTTACGGAGAAGAAGCCTGATGTGGAGAAGGTACAAGGCTTGTTCTGTAACTTCTGTACCGCACTTATTAATATGATGCGTCAAGGAATCCTCTCCAGTACCTGATACTAATCCAATCCAAAAAAAATTCTCCCCGTGATGGAGGGGGAGGGAAGCTGCTGCTCATCTGTTTTAGTTCAAATGTAGACACTTAAAAAAGTTTACATGCATGCTTTATGTACATATCTTTGTCTTAGAAAGAACGTGTACATGCATCATAACTGTTATAACCACCAGGTGGCGCTGCTTCTGCTGGAGAAGGAGGTGCTGGATAAGAGCGACATGGTGGAGCTCCTGGGCCGGCGGCCGTTCGCCGAGAAGTCGACCTACGAGGAGTTCGTAGAGGGCACAGGAGGACTGGACGAGGACACGTCACTCCCTGAGGGACTGAAAGACTGGAATAAGGAGCGAGGGAGCGAGAAGGAGGAGAGCACAGAAGAGCAGGTGGCGCGCCAGATCGGAGGGGACGTGCCGTTCTAAACACGACTCTCCACCAGAGGGCGACATTTACAGTAGAGAGTGGGGAATTTAACGAGGTTCGGGTCTGGAGTCGAAGGTCACGTGACCTTCCCGATCCGCACTCAGACCTTCATGACGTCACAGGTTGGTGTAGGCTGCGTAGCTGATAATGGAGAACTGATTTTTTTGTTTAAATGGAGAGGTGTTCTTGCTGAAAAGCAGTTTGACTCGCACGAGGGTTTTTGGAGCACGCCGTTGATGATCCATATTTTTGAATTTTGCTTCACCTAAGAGCAGAAGTGATGAATGATGAATTTTCCTTAAGAAAATGTGTATAAAGGAAATGTGGAAAAGAACTCCTTAAATTAAAATATCACTGGTCATTGTTGCTTCTGTGAAGATCTACCACCGCGCAGTGCATCGCTCGTGTCCGCTTCGTAAATCGGATCATTATTAAAGCAACACGATGTGTTCAGGAAATACGAGTTCTAACATAAAGCATGATGTTACCTTAACACTGTTGTCGAGCACTTGATTACTGCATTTTCCGCAGATTTTTTTATTTTTATTTAAGGGAATACTACAGTATTGTTTAATCTAAAGTCTATCCATTACACCTATAGTGTATGTGCGATTATAAATAAGGGTTTCCATGTACTGAGAGAGAAATTCATAAGGAGCTTAAAATTTTGACTGCTATTGTTGGCTCAATGTACATGAAGTATAATTTTAAAGAAAGTTTTCCTTCATTGTTTGCTTAAATGGATTTGCAAATTAAGCCAAATACTTAAAACGCCACAGACTCTTGTTCTTGTGTTAAGGTATTAGGAACAACAACGACTCTTGCGTCTGTTATAAGGTTATAGTTCTGAATTTGTGTTCGTCATTGACTGAATTAAACAACTGCATTATTTTGAGTAAACAGGTTTTCGTTTTTTTTTCCTTTTCCTCAGTACAGGGAAACCACAGCTGTAGTGGATGGATATTGGATCAAAAAATACCGGTGTTGCTTTAACTGGTACGAAGCAGGCACTCGTTCATCATCTGTGTGTTTTCTGTAAGCCATTATAGAATTATATATATGTATATTTCCACCTAAATGCAATCCTAATTTTTGATTTGGCTTTATATAATAGTAATTTATATCCTACATGCCTAGCAGGTTAAACTGACAAGCAAATGTCCTATTACCTTCAAAAGAACTGTTTATATTTGCTGTAACATAAGTATAACATACTTGTTTCCTGGATGTTCCATGACACTGAATGTATCTATAAACAGATTAAAAGTGATGCCATTTCATTCTTTAATTATTAAAAAACATGCAGTTGTTGGCTGTGGTATAAGAGGAATTTTTTTATTTGATTATTTACCTAGTACATCCCACCAAGACCGAGTCCTCGTAACAAAATATATCTAACTACGAGTCGACTCGGCATCAGCAACAGGTTTCAGTTTTGTGCGGCGGTATTGAGTTTGGGTTGCATAATAATATCTGTATTTGTATTTTGTGAAAACGGTTTTCAGTGTCCGAATAAATGTAGATAAATATGTGGTTCTGATGTTTTTGGAAGCGAATTGAAATGATCAAAATGGATTTTTGCAAGAAGGGAAGGCTGATTTGATTATATCTTTTGTTTATTTTGATAGGCATGTGGGCGGATGGAGGTATTCTGTTCTCTGTATTCAAACTAATAGGATTCTTTATTTATATTAAAATTTTTTTTTTTTTTTGTTCAACGAGAGAAGGCTTAAAAGAGTGAATGAATTGGGTAGGTTATTTGTAGGAATAACATAAAAGATGCAATCACCCTGAATAGACCGAGTTCAAGACGTAATCCGGATTGTAATACAGGATATAGAGCTTTTCCTAGACAAACCGTTCCAGGATTTAACTCCCTCTATCCGAACAGCAAGAGTTCCTCGGGCCTTTAAAGTTTTAAAAGTGTCCTTAACTGTTAAACTCACGAGTCAGTCCACTTTTGCGCACACTATCCTTTGGCAGAGCAAGTTGCACTTACTGCTGCCTGAAGAGGGAAAAAAGGAAACCTCTGAACTGACAGCACGATCAGCTCCAGTGCACGTGTTGAGCTGTGTCATGAAAACACGCAGCGATCTGAAATAGCTACCATGCGGCATGTGATTCAGCAGCCGAGGAGGATGTCCACGTTTAGTCACGGCAGGCATGGAGAGGGTTCCCTCACTCCGCCTCTGACTGCGCGAGCGCCGAGAGGGAGTGTTTCCCCACCAGCTGACGACGGCATCATCGTCGTCTGTGAGTTAGCCGTTAGCGAAGTTCTGTCTCGACTTAGTCATCGTCTGTGTTTAGTTTGTTTTGTTTTATTTATTTTTTGATGAAGCTAAATTAGTCATTAGATTAGATTCGAAACGGAGACTAACACGGCACGTGTTTGAGGTGCCAAAGTCGACGAGCGAGTTTACTGAAGCTGTTACTCATATCGTAGTCGATGACGGAGAAGTTGCGAGCGCAGATGAGGATGTCGCTCCCACGGGAGATGCAGAGGCAGGGCCGAGGTGGAAGGACACGAACGTGACTTGAGGATGAGTCAGACGCGGCGGATCAAGGAGCTTCTGAGCAGCATGTGTGAAGAAACAGGTAGAGCGGGTGAGCGAGAGAGTGCGTTGGAGTGGAGAAAGAGATGGAGGGATCCCGCCTACCTAAATTTCTCCCAGGCTCTGACTCAGAGCACAGTAGCAGTGGGTGAGGACTATCCTGCCAAAACTCACACCTTGCCACCTCGTTACTGCTTTTTACATCATCGTGATCATCATCATCATGCACACACACAGCAGTTGCGTCTCATCATAACGTGAGTAAAACACACCCCACCACAGGAACTGTGTATGTAAATATGTGAAACCATGTGACTTCTTGTTCTCTGAACAACTTTCAAAGTCTGATTTTCACACTTCCTTGTTTCACTTGTTGCGGGTGAGTATTTTTCTGTCCACTGAGATCCAAGTAAAGCTATGAGCAGCGATTATGGGGGGCCAAGCACCTCGGTGGGGTGGCATGTTGGTGCAGTGGGTATTGATGTCCCGTCATAACAACGATATGGGTTCCCCAGTTTGATCCTGATCTCGTGTTACTGTCAGACTGATGTCACGGTGTGTCCATGTGGGATTCTTCCAGGTTCTCTAGGTTCATCCTACCCTCTGAAGTACCTCCCACAGACTGGTGTTCAATCCAGGGTGTATTCCTCTCTTACACCAAGTGATACTTTACCTTAAATTTGAATTGTGATGCCATGTGTAGTCCAAGAAAGAGCCCTTTCTTCCTGCTTTATGGGTGGGATGATTAGCCTTCACTTGTCAATCAAAGGGACTCTAGCCAATCACAAGCAAGTTTCATTAATTATGTTGCCCCGAGCTGCTTCTCTTGCATCCAGACCATTGGTGTGCATGTAAATATATTCATTCACTCATTTTCTTCAGGCTAAGACGATTCCTCCAGCAAAGAATTTTCCATCCCTGGCCACGGATTCCACCTCCTCCTGTAGGATCTGTAGACGTTCCCAAGGTGTTCCCAAGGCAACTGTGAGAGATGATCTCTCCAGCGGGTCCTGTGTCTGCCCCCGGGTCTCCATCCTGTGCCTGATATTCTTTATTTATTTATTTAATTTCTTTTTTTTTTTAGCAAAAGCCAACCAGGCAGAACACTCATTCAATAATTATACCTTCTCAATTCTGATTGGACAGAAGATGTCGATAACAGCAGCAGGTTTGATGAATGGTGCCGCTTCAAGGTTAAAATCACAAGTTAATATTAATGCTCCAGTTCAAATACATTATAGTTACTATGGTAACAATATTAAAATGGATTTGTATGGTGGATACGCCACATAAACAGAAGATGTTTCTTTAGCATTTTTGGAAGGAGTCTGCAGTGTCAGTTTAACAGTCAGAGGGAAAACCGTAACTTCAGGTTCTACGCCATGGGAAAGTCTTCCGGATGAAGGAGTTTACGAAACATGACGAGCTGCAATGTTTATATTATATCACGCTGGTGACGTTTATAGCTAGTGCAACATAAATAATAACTGGAACTTGTTTTGTAAACATTCCACAACTATGAACATAAAAAGTATGACCTCATGTCACAGGCAAACTGTAGTATAAGATGGACAAAACGCTTCAGGAGGTGATGTAATAGGAAAAACATAAACTCCTACTTCATGTAAGTAGTTGTGCTTTGCATCGGTGATTGTTTTCCTATAACAGCACGTCCTGAAGTGTGTTATTGCTTATTTAATGCAAAGCAGAGTGAAAGTTTCGTATCAGTTACATATCGGTGAAACGTGAAGTTTATAAATGACAAGGACATTATTACTCACACACACACACGCACACACACACACACACACACACCGTAGTGAGAGTGTGTCAGCTTCAGAGAGGAGCTACCGCAGTCAGTGGGATGTGTGATGGCACCTTATGGGCAGTTTTCAGAAATAGCTTGCTCACCACACACACATGCGCACGTAGACACTCGCAGTCATACACACTGCCCAGGCAAACATGTGGCTGTTCTAAGAATACGATTTTAAGGAGTTATATGGAAATGTGCTTGTTTGCTTACGAACAACATGCCCAGAATAGATGTGATGATGCTGGAGGTTAGAGAAGAGGGGGGGGATGCCTGTGTGCTCTGCCCACATCACTGACAGATCAGCTGCTGTACTTTAAAGTTAGAAAGTATAGCAGCAGAGCAAAGTTAGTTTGTGACACGCAGTCTGACAAAGCTTTAAGTAATGATAAACATGCATTTTGTAGCTTGGAATATCTTGACCTTTATGACCTAGAATTTTTATTCCACATTGTATCATGATCACAATGGGAGGGAGAACATTCCAGAGAACACAAAGATGAGGAAAATAGAGATATTTATTTGCCAGAGCAGAGTAAGTTCTTCAACCTAGAAGTCATTCTTTCATTTGGATCCAATTCTTTATCCTAGTTGGTGGAGCCAGAATCTATCCTGGCAACACTCATACTTGGGGGCAAAGTAGCCAATGCACGTACTGCCATATTTATTTGGTGTAACCTGGAAAACCGGCGAAACTTCACACGGGCAGTAATCCGAGCTCAGGATCAAGCCAAGGATCCTGGAGCTGTGAGACAGCAACACTGCCTGCTCCACCACCCTGACACGCTACATCTAAAACTCCATTCTGTCCATGTTATGGTGGTATACAAGAAGTCCAACTTGAGGCCTGTCACTAATTCATTACGTGCTTGCACACCAAAGGGCCACACGGCAATGATGTCACCAACTCGGACGAGGGCTTAGGGTGCCGTTTTGGATATGGCCTTAATGTGGACCAAAGATTTTTTTTTGGTATATTTTTTGGACTTGATATTTGAGCTCTTGGTAATAGAACTCTAAAAACACTAACTGTGCCAAATAAGACTGAACCTCGATGACATCACTAACATCCTGGCTTAGTTTAAGACCTTGGGGCTTAGGGTGCCATTTGGGACGGAGCCTTAATATGGACCATGTTTTTCCACTTAACATGGACTTCATGAGTGCAAGTCCACTCACCTTGATCTTCTGTTACTACTGATTTACATCAGCCTTTTACATTTTTTTTTTTTTTAAAAGAGAGCACATCCAACAGAAACCTAAAAGACACTCATAGTAACTCATGGCAGACACATTAAAGAGCCTAAAAAAAAAAACTTAAACCTGAATGACAAGGTCATATATTGCTCAGTCGTGATGTTTTATGAATGGAGATCAAAGCTTATTGCATAATAGCATATAAATTAACAGTATATTAATAGTGGTGTCTTCTGAGTAGGTATGCATATAGCGGCGATCAGTCTGTTATTATAATCATTTAGTACAATAATCATACTTGTCTTTATAACAATTCTCCAATATCAACATCCAATACCACACGATACTATGTGAAGTGTACATTTTCTTGCTAATTAACAGATGACATGAAATGATACAGATCTAAATGCAAAGCAAAGCAGACTGCACACTGTGCTCTGTGAAAATCTCAAGATGAGGAACTGTAGCGTGTCTCTTTAATAAAAGTAACCTTATAGAAACTGACGTTTTAAGCAGTAAGGGCGCAAAGCGAAATATTAGTGAGTGTGGTCATTAAAAATGAGTGTACAGAGAAGCTGTCAATCATGAGAACAATTCAGAACTGCGAACACTGAGAACTGAGCACCACCTTTCCACTTGATCATCAAGGTGGAGTTCATTTGCTAGCAGAAAAATGCAACAACTAGCATCAACAGAGGTAAATGAAATGTTCCATGGTGTCCCTGATTTGGTAATGGGATCAGGATTGACCAGTATCTCTATGCTCCTGAGGAAAAAGCTCCACCACATTACCGCAAACATCTAACCGATGACTTCCGATTCCTGATTCAGATATATTATTACAATATAATTACATATTATCAATGTCGTAGTGCGTTATTTTCATACGCCGTTCATGATGTATCATAAGACTTTCTGATGGAACCAAACACAGTTTACAAGGTGCAAACTTTTCAGTTTCTCTCTGGTTGTGGTGTGCTTTCTCAATCTCGGGCTATCACATGTTCACAGGCCAAGCAATTGTTTTCTTGACATCTGGTATCTGAAAACATCTGGAAAAGGGTAACTATCTGGCATAGTCTTGAAGGAAAGTGAGCTGGAGAGATCAGGACGTATCGATGAATGCCATGTCTTTATTTCTGTAAAGGTATGAAGGTTAGCAGTGATATCACAGCATATAGAACAATCATAGTCATGATGATCTTCATGCAAAGTGCAAAGCCTTCCTTGTTTGTTTTACAGATTTATAGGATCGAGTCAGACATTTTGGGAATGCGGGAATCTGCTATGAGAGAGAGACAGCTTCCTAAAACTGTTCACGTCTCTTGGGAACTTTTTTCACAGAATGAAATGGTGTTACAGGGGATGTACCACAAGAGGGAGTCATGTGGTGTCACTCTCACGCCTCCTGTCGAGAGCAAAGCTGTGTTTGGCGCAGGTGGAACCTGTCACAGGTGTCACGTTTCTGCTCTGTTCCAGCATCATCTCAATAGACATCTAACTGTTATTTATTTCAGGCCTATTTAATGTAAACAAGTTCATGCTCAGTAGGTTTCGGTTCTGCTCATGAGCAACGGGTTGGGATAAATATTCAAGCTATTTTTAACAAAGTCCAACAGGTGACATGACATATGTTTGCATCACTCCTGCGAGCAGTCAGACTCTCGGTTTAATGATTAAATGTTAAATATGTAGCAAACTGGAGGTTTGGGCCATGTGGCCTATGATAATGTCCTGCAGAGTAGTTAATTCGGTGCAGAGAACACCCCCAGCGGTAGAGGAAATGCCCAAGCTGTGCTCGTGTGTGTGCATACTAGAGAGATAGAGAGAGAGAGAGAGAGGGAGAGACGGCGCATGAATGAGTGTGTGTGTGTGTGTGTGTGTGTGTGTGTGTGTGTGTGTGTGTGTGTTTGCGATAGCTATGTTGATCCTTCGCCTCTCCATAACACTGCATCCCGGGACAGAGTTAAAACACCAAGCAGGACAGCAGCAGATGGAACGATGCCGGGAGAGAGTTAGAAAAAGAGATGTACAGGCGTGAGGAAAGTGTGACAGTGAAAGCATGCGTGAGTGAGTGAGTGTTAGGATCTTTCTGCCAGGGAAGGAAAAAAAACTGTTACACATATTACTGGGGGAGTTGCAGAGAGAGGGAGAGAGGGAGAGAGAGAGAGAGAGAGAGAGAGCGCAAAAAAGGAAAGTAGAAGTTAGTGACTCAGAAGTAGTGAGGAAGATAGTAATAAACTGAGAGGGAGGAAAGAAGGGGGAGGAAGGTATAATTACAGAGAGAGAGAAAGCGAGAGGGTACACACAGTGGAGATACAGAGAGAGAGAGAGAGAGAGAGAGAGAGAGAGAGAGAGAGAAAGAGTCAGAGAACTGTCTAACCCTGCCCACTTTCCACAAAACCATTCAGCTCCGGTGTAACGAGCTGCACTCTGTCAGGTTTCTCCTCTCCGGAGCTCTTCCATCTCTGGTCTCTTCAAGCTCATCAGGACAGAACCATAACCGGGAGCAGGACTAAAAACACAGGATCAGAAGCTCCAGGAACTTGACGACAGCTTTGTGTTTTCCAGCATGTTCACACCTTTCGGATCAGGATTATTTTAGCCTGCTTTCTACGCTCACGTTTTTTTTCCTGAGGGTGGCCGGGCGCTCATCCACTCTAGCTGGCATCTGATCGCGAGTGCCCACAATGCCCTCTCTCGCCCTGCTGACGGCTCTGGCACTGCTCCTGTCCGGCTGCCTGTCCGGACGCTGTTCCCCAACGCCCTCGGGCATGGAAGGCACGACTGCTCTAGAGAGCGAGAGACAGGCAGGGTCTCGGCGGGCTGAGCAGCAGGAGGAGCACGGTGTGGTGAGCCTGTGTCCATCCTGCGCCCTCGCCCAGTTAGACAGGGATTCAGAGCCTGGCATGGTGGAAGCGGTGAAGAGGCACATCCTGAACATGTTGCACCTGAGTGCACCGCCCAACATTAGCCATCCGGTGCCCCGCGCTGCCCTGCTTAATGCCCTGCGCAAGCTGCACGTGGGCCGTGTTGCACAGGATGGCACGGTGGAGATCGAGGATGAGGCGGAAGATTTTGGAGGACACAGCGTCCCAGGTGATGAGCAGCCATCTGAAATCATCACCTTCGCAGAGCCAGGTGAGTAAAAAAAAGTGTGTTTGGGGGAAATGGCTTGAGATGTAATTCTTTATCCAGAGAATATGTTCATAATCATCAAGTGAAATAAGCAAAACTCCAGAAAGCGACCTCTGAAAGTGCACTGTGGAATGCCTACAGATCACAAGGTCGACTCTTTCTCCCAGCAATTGGGATGAGAGCACGAGAGATTGCTACCGGCCAGAATGCTACAGAAATAAACACATGCTGTCCAGCTGTGGAACTTCCAGCCAGGAAACTGGGAATGATCTGCTGTGCTACTGACAGAACTGTCTTCTGGGTAGCTCTTAATCTTGGGTTTTGTTTGAAGTGGCATTTGTAAATCCACTATCTGTGTTAGCTGTAAATCGGAGTATGGAACATTTTTAAGATTTACATCCAGAGATTAGTCCTAATGAAATGAAATCACCCTTGTAGATTGAGATAACCCACCTGCTTTAGAGAGCCAAAGGGTTGCAACTTTATCATCACTGGTAGAAAACAAGAAGCATTTCCCGAGGGGTAGAGTGAGCTTGTAACTATATTTATGCTCAAGTTTAAAGCCCCATTTGACTGCTTTCACATGCAGACCTGTAGTTAAGATTTCTCTAAGGCTGTCTCTACCTGCTGTGGAGCTGCCGCTATGCTCGCTCGAGGCGCTCTCTGATTTGTGACATTGCTCCTGTAATCACAGCGTAGCTCTCAGACAGGAGGATGTCATCGCTGCCTTCAGCGCAGCGAGGGGAACCGGTCATTAAAGAAAAGCGTGCAGGCTTGCAGAATACAGTGCGGGAATCATTAATAGCCTCAGCGGCTCCAGCACGGTTAGTGTGGGACGACCTGAGCTGCGAAGGTATTCTGTTTTTAATTGGTTCCTCATGACTTATTTATAACAATGTCACAGAGCCTCAAATCACTATGGCGCTTGTACAAAAAGGGGGCAACACTGCTATTCTATCCATGACGAAGTTTAGCCACCAACCTGATGGAATCCTTTTTTTTGGAGGGGTGAAGTAACGTTTCCCTGGCGGAATGTTTCTAAAGATAACAAGTGGGGTCTATTTTTAGTGCACAAAGCCCCGTTGTATACATTTGCCGTCTTTGCGTGTCTAATAGAGCTCTTACGCATTGATTAAATGCACATTAGTGTATGCGAAAGCAGGCAAGCTTACGTAAGAGCCCGTGGCTATAAATAGCCCCATTTCAACGGACCTGAGATTGGGAAAAAAAAGGGAGCCCTCTACATCTTTATGAGATCAGAGGGCGTTAACGATACTCCCGGAAATAGGGCACAGAGGGTGGCCAGGTTTGCATCCATACAAACAAGCAATGTTGTTAGCTGTACATAATTACTCCATTCATCAAAATATGTGTGCTGATAATTGCTTGGGGATCAGCTGAGTCTGGGGAAGTGGTGGAGGGGGTTCTTTCTGTGCTTACTGGAAGAAAAAGGACAGACAGAGGGTGAGCGAGAGAGAGAGAGAGAGGCTCATCCTTAGTTCTCCCAAATGAGCCGAAGGCATCATTAATGAGATTGCGGCAGTCAGGGATTCTGAAGCGGCTTCTTTGTGCCGAGGGAGCTTTATTTACAGCTGTTGAGATTTTCTGCAGCACCCTACGACGCCTGTCCAATCAAACCGGTTCCATTCATGCTTCATGCTCATTCATGAAGAAGATGATCGACAAAGCGTTGAGGGTGAGCAAGCGAGCGAGAGAAAGGGAGAGAGTGTTTTGGAGCCAATGATGGGTCAGCTCCAGGATTTCCCCACTTGCCCTCTTGCTCATTGAAACTGGCAATGCACAAGTGGGACAAACCACTCTGCCTGACTCTGTGCAAACTTTATTTATCAAAGACAGACCACAGCCTGAATGATCAGGAATTCCTGTTGAGCAGGATTGTCAGTTACAGAAGTCTATTCTTGGGACTCTGATTGGTGAAGGCTTCCTAAAGAAAATTTAATCTAGGATGTTAAACTTATTTTAATTCATTCATTTATATTCAGTAAGCTCTTTATCCTGGTCCGGGTTGAGATAGATCCGGAGCCTATCCCAGGAACACTGGTTGAGAGACGGGACTACAACTTGCCTAAGACGCCAGACTCCGCCAACGTCCGTCAACCCTGGTGTCAGCTTTCAGCCAAATCCTCCAAAATAAGATTTACTTTAAATCAGTGTTCGAGTACTTTCTACTTTCTAGCGCTGTCGGAAGTGTCGAACATTGTAGTGCGCATTTTGTTCCCATAAGCACTTTTGTGATTGACTGTTTAATAAAGATCTCACATTGCCTTTAAGAGCAGCAGCACAGCAGGATGGTACGCTCCACAGAGAAACCGGGCACAGGAAGGCAGCCTGATGATAAGCACGAGATGACCACTGGAGCTCTGTGTGTTCAGTGGACGTTTCAGGGGGGCGTGACCCTGTGTTTACGTGCTGAGACTCGCATGTGACCTCTGTCACTGCCAATGAAAGGTTACAGCAGAGTCCTCAAAGAGGAGAGAACGGATATGAGTGCAAACGCCAAAATTTGTCAGAGCAAACAGAGCAAGTCCCTGTAGGTTAAGAAATAAAGTCCAGCTTGCTTGCAGTTCCGATTGTCAAATCTAGTTCAAACAGGAACCAGTGTCGAGTTGATAACGGGACTGTAATATCCCTCTGCCATCGTTTTACTCTGAGAGAACCTGGGTAAGCCATTATATATAAAAGGTAAAGTGTGACATTGACCTTGAACCAAAATGACAACATGCTTACCTGTATTCCTTATCTTAATGAAGTTGATTATTTTCCAATAACAGCACATACCACAGTGTTTTATTCCTTGCAAATTCAGCCGACAGCCCCTGTTTTTTTTCCCTCTTTTGAAGCTAATGAGACCCACTAGCTTATTATGTATTTTCTACATTCGATCGCCTAGGTGTTTTTGGATCTACATCTCGTCTCACATAATTTCTGGCAATGTGTCAATTTCTCTGCGCAGCACAAGATATAACCTTACAAATAACGGCTTTAGGTCAAGGATGAAGGCAAGGGAAATGAAAATTAATGTCAAGGTTTTCTCATCATAAAAGCTCATTAGGTTAAAGTGTGCATTTGACAGACTGATAACTAAGGTACCAGATTTACTAAGCAGGGCAAATGAGCCCACAATCCAATAAAAAGCACTGATGGGAGCGGCAAGTTTTGCGGGTGATCTGGTTGGACAACACAGATTAATGAACACGGATACAGCCAGTTCGTTTTATTAAGGAATGACCAAAGCAATCTATCAAGAGCAGCACAAATTAGCGTAGTGTCGCAAAACAGGTATGGGACTCCTTCTAGTTGGAGGTTCCAGGTCGTCTTTGAGTTCCTCCAGCAAATAGAATAGAAGAATAACGTGCCTTGACAATCGATATGTTCTGATAAGATCTTCCTCTGGTATTCTGAATAAATTAAGACGAAAATTCTCTTCACTGACCTGCCCGGAGTGTTCTCCGCTTCACGCCCGAAGTCTGCTGGGATTGGCTCCGGCTTCAGATAAAGCGGTATAGATAATGGATGGATGGATGGATGGATGGATTCTCTTCCCTCTATCACACTCTCTTAGTTCTCAACAGTGGCTCTTTGCGGCAACTATGGCAGCCATGTCAAGCCCATGCAAGTGCTTTACTTTACAGCCCTGATTCATCTTTATTCTATTTAAATAACAACAACAATAATAATAATGCAGCAGTGTCATTTAATGCCTATAATGAGTTTTAACTATATATTTTATTATATGATGACTACATTAATTTATTCAACTGAACCTTCTCATGATTTTGGAAATCAAGAACAGAAACGTAAAAATATCAATGTTTTTGATATCGTGAAATCGTGAAATCAAAAGAAGGCCGCTCCATCAGTCATGCAGAGTGAGAAGGAAATTCGAAGTGTAACAAAGCCTCCATCACCGTGACACTCGATCTTTCACTAAGCAGTGTGTTTGACATTGTTACCCGCCATGGATGGGGAAAAGTATCACAGTTCTGCTTTGTTTAAAAAAAAAACAGCTTCTGATGTTAGATCTGAAGAGCCTTCTAAGATTTCAGACCCAGCGAGAACTTTTGGTGAGAGATTTTATGGAAGATACAGGTCTATTCCGCTTGGCGACCTGGGGGCGAGTGAACACAAAGTCATGAATGTAATCGTCGGTTTATCGAGCCAGATTTTCTGAGGGGAATAGCATCATCGCTGCTACATTGATAAAAGGTGCCAGGATAACCTGTAGCGAGTGAATAAAAAAGGCAGGGGAAGTCTTTCTTAGTTTCATACAGCTCTTGTCTTCAGCGGAATATCAGATGACAAGGTGTAAGAAAATATCACCGATTCCTGGATTCCTCTTCAAATCTCAGCATCAATCCCATTTTGAGAGCAATATATACATATATAAGGCAAAAAGGGTCAAATATTTGGGATGTCTTGATATTATGTCTGTTGTCCTTCCCAATATCAGGTAACACATCATATATCTTACGCAGATGTGTTGACTAAATAGTTGGAATGAACACTAACTCTGCCGCTGATGAGAACGGCGTGAGTGAGGCTACATCTCAAATCAATAAATCATGTGTTGTAACTGAATCGGAGCAGGCTTACAGACTTACACAGTCATGTGTGAGTTATTGGGAAGGCCCTTGTCATAACACGACACGCTTTATGTACACAAATGGAGTGCCAGGATTTTAGCAGCAGGAAATGTTTTTATGGAGAAGGACTAGGTGTTGACGAAGGATTGCAGATGGTGGAGAACAGCTCTGACTCTCTGAGAGAGCGTTTGGGGTCTGTTGATGCTGTTAAGCCTGGCCTGGGATCCTGATTCCACTCAGCTGTTGCTAGCACTCCAATACACCAAACAAACACCAAATTATTTATTCATTTACTTGTAAATCAATTGCCTGAATCTGTATCTTGGGAATAGAAACTTGAGGGATACGCTGGGGAGGGGGAAGATTTCCATTTGGTTAAAATGGTACTGAGTTAACCAGGACAATCTTTTTTTAATATGGCATCATGCTGTGAATTATGATAAAAGGTTAAGTTATATGATGCTACGTAGTAAATATACAGATTACCTCATTTTCTTCCAGTTCCACGGAATACCAATTTTGCAGTCCTGTTTTAATTCCTAAAATTGCCCTCACTAACCTAATTTCTTCCTCTTCTGTCTTTGGCAGTTGATGTTCCTGATATGGTGAAGTTTGACATCTCTAAGGAGAGTGCCACACAGTCCGTGGTGGAGCAGGCCAATGTGTGGATCTTCCTTAAACTGGCAAAAGGAAGCCACGCGAAGGGCAAAGTTTCCCTGCAGCTCATTCAGACCCGGAGTGTGAGCACGGAGCTGAATCCAGACCCCCAGGATGAGGTGTTGGTGTCTCAGAAGATGGTGGATGCTCGGCGTAGTGGCTGGCACACCCTGTCAGTGGGAGCCAGTGTGCAGGCACTGCTGGACAGGGGTGGTGGAGAGCTGCGGCTTCGTGTGTCATGCCCACTGTGTGCTGACGTGGGTGCGGTACCAATCCTTGGTGAAGTAAAAGGGAAGGAGCACTCGCAATCACACCGCCCTTTCCTGATGCTGGTGCTACGTCCGGCTGAGGAACGGCAACACCGGCGCAGCAAGCGTGGCCTTGAGTGTGAAGGCAATATACGTGCGTGCTGCAAGCGCCACTTCTACGTCAACTTCAAAGACATCGGCTGGAGCGACTGGATCATCGCGCCCTCAGGTTACCATGCCAACTACTGCGAGGGTGAGTGCCCAGGCCACGCTGCTAGCATGGCGGGCACGGCGCTTTCCTTCCACTCCACCGTCATCAACCACTACCGCATGCGCGGCTACAGCCCGTTTGTAGGCATCCGGTCATGCTGCGTTCCCACACGTCTCCGCGCCATGTCCATGCTCTATTACAACGAAGAGCAAAAGATCATTAAGAAGGACATCCAGAACATGATTGTAGAAGAATGTGGCTGCTCATAAAATTAATAAAAATAAAAACTTAACCACAAACTTTGTGGAACTGTTTCAAAACTGCTTAGCCAAGGTCAAAGCACATGATTGGTGGATTAGCAGCCTAGGCTGGCCCACAAACATTTCTTGAACTGTCATTGTTTTTGACTTGAACATGCTCTGTTCATGAACTGTTCTATTCAGGACTCTTGATTTGAGTGATCTCTGTGGCACTTTCATATAAATGTAAAAACAAAAAAAGAGAAAGAAGCGTAATATATTTTTGTTATTTGAAGGGAAAGCGGAAATATGAGGGAACAGGTGCATGGTCAGGATGAAATGTTGTTTCCGTGTTCTCTGCGCTGCAATAAAAAGAAGCATCTCGGAAATATGAATCCGAGGGGAAAAAAAAAACGAACTATGCAACTGGTGTTATTGGATGTTCATTTTGTCATTCATGTTTTTATGGTTTTCTTTTGTGAACCCTTTTCCAACAACAACAACAAAAAAAGAGTTGGTTGTATTTCTTTTTTGGGAAAAAAAATACTTGAAGAAAAGTAGTTGGACCAGCTACTGGAGCCAAACTATGATTATTTTTCTTATTATTATTACCTATAAATTATGAATGTTGATGAAAAGTGATCAGGATTTGCACTAAACCAACATTCATATATCAGCCACACAAGAAAACATTGTACATTTGGAAGTTTATATATAGTATACCAAAGATCCTACATATTAATAGCTTTCAGATCAATTCTTCATAACGCCCAGCTCGACTGTGGTATTAGCATAATTAGCGACAAGACCCGGCCAACTAAACGCATCATCGTCTAATCCAGTTTTCAGTTTTCCTCAGTGTTTCCTAAACGTACAGTTTCATGGTCCAGGCGTTCAATGCCATGATTTTACAGCCTTCATACAAACTCACCACGACACCATGCACCAAGATAAAACACGAATTTCTCATGAACGCAAACGACTGACAAAACAAACCACGATGTTTTGAAGGAAGCTTTTGGATGTTGACTTTTTATGTACAGATCTCTAAGATGAGGTGACACGATGCATTGTTGTACAAAAATGTGCTTGTTATGTTTTATATCTAATTTATTTTGCAGCATACTCTTTGCTTCACTATTAAAGCTGAACTGTAAAAGTAATCCTCTTGTGCTGACTTATTCATTTTGAGACTCAGCCAGTTGTGTCTAATTTAAGGATTTGCAGGTGAATCCCTTGAGGTTCATAAACCTGGAGTTGATTTCTTCATTAGAGGGTTTGATGCTTAGCAGATGGACAGGAAGTCTTAAAAACACCCTTGAATGGGGAAAACGGAGTTTAACCATTCATGCATGAGAACTTTTTGAATTTCTAATTCAGTTTCTTTACTTTTTCTGCATGAACCATGTTTAGCAAACCTGGAACTAAACTTAACATGATATTTATTGTCATCTGATCAACACAGATGTATTCACAGTGAATCAGATTACTACATATACGATTTGAAGCGGTCTAAATAAAACCTTTCCTTGTAGACCTCTTTTTGAGCTGACTTGCTGTGTAAGGATAAGAGTGGCTGAGCTGAGGTGCAGAGGTAATTACTGCTCTCATCACTCTGCAAATGAAAGCTATCTAGTTCTCTTTGGGACCTTTGGAAAAAGAGCAGCACATTATTGCTTTCCTTACCACATTAGAGTGTGCATCGGGACAGGAATGCCGTGTGACAACATTAATGTCGCAGGAGTGAGTCTTTTTTACATTCGAGTGGACGGTCAGATAGGAAGCTCACCATGTTCATCATAAAGGGAACTTACTGGGTCTTTATCACGTAATTTGTTTATATTGTAGGAAACAGAACCAGCTAATGTCACTAGGAAATATCATGGACAAATACAAACAAAAATTAAATCTATGAAAAGGGATTGGTGGAATCGATCAAACTTTCTGCAGAAGTTGGTGGGATTTCAGGAATGGCTGGGAGGGGTCAGAAATCCTCTGGGAGGAGGCAGGAATGGTCAGTATTCCTTTATTTGTTGAGTGAGATTGGTCAGAATTCCTTCAGGAGAGGGCAGGATTGGTAAGCAGTCCTGTGGGGAGCATGCAGAAGTAGTCAGAATTCCTTCAGGCGTGGGCAGGAGTGGCCAGATTTCCTTTGGGAGGTGTCAGGTTCAGTAAAAAAAAAAAAAATGTAGTCAGGGGCAAGGGGGATTGGTCTGAATCCCTTTCAGGAGTGAATGTGATTGGTCATAATTTGTTTATGAGAGTGTAGGAGTGATCAGGATTTCATTAGGAGTGGGCAAGATTTGTCAGAATCCCTTAAAGTGCAAGCAGAAAAATTCAGAATTCCTGCAGGAGTGGTCAGAAATCCCTTGGGAGTGGAAAGGAGTGGTCAGATTTCCTTTTGTAGTGAGTGAGATTGGTCAGAATTACTTCAGGAGTGGGCAGGATTGGTAAGAAATCCTATGAGGTGCATGCAGAATTGGTAAAAATTCCTTCAGGCATGGGCAGGAATAGCCTTTTGGCATTTCCATTGGGAGGCAGCAGATTTAGAAAACATTTCATTGGGATCAGGTAGGAACGGTCAGATTTCTTTTTAGGAGCGAATGGAATTGGTCAGAATTTCATTAGGCGAGGGCAGGATTGGTTGGAATTGCTTAAAGTGCAAAAGCTAGATAGTTCAGAATTCCTTTGGGAGTAAACAGTCAGAATTCTTTATGAAATAGATGGGATTAGTCAGAAATCCTATGGGAACAGGTGGGATTGGTCGGAATTCCTTTGGGAATGGGCAGGATTCCTTTGGAAGTGGGAGGGATTGTTAAACATTTCTTTAGGACTAGGAAGACTTAGTCAGAATTCAATCAGAAGCAGGTGGGATTGATTAGAATTAGTTTGGGAGTGGAGAGGCATGTCAGAAGTCACTTGGGAGCAAGCAGGATTAGTCAGAATTCCTTCAGGATGGATGGAAATGGGATTTTAAAAATGTGAATTCAAGCATTTTCAAACTTTTTACATTGGCAAAGACACAGGGATC
The DNA here is from genome assembly GCA_030068235.1 of Notoglanidium macrostoma. Classification (NCBI taxonomy): domain Eukaryota; kingdom Metazoa; phylum Chordata; class Actinopteri; order Siluriformes; family Auchenoglanididae; genus Notoglanidium; species Notoglanidium macrostoma. Next base: position 2,344,318 of record JAQQZR010000018.1, on the reverse strand, counting down.
CCTTTAAATGTAAAAAAAAAAAAGAAAAAAAAAAAAGAAAATCACAGCTCTCAGTACAAATTTATTTTGCATAAAAGATTTTTTTAGGTTTATTATTTCAATTTTGGCTATTTATTTATCTATTTTGGCCAGAACCAATTTTTATTAAAATTGTCACATTCCAGTTGACATTACTACTACTACTACTACTACTACTACTACTACTACTACTACTAATAATAATTATTATTATTATTATTATGGTGCTGCAAATTTCAATTAGCCTAGCCTCATCATTCCCATAATGTCAAGTAGGCTGGATTTTTTGTTGATGTTCTGTCTCTTTGGTTACTAATGCATCATCAAATCTACTTTCACTCATCTGTACACAAGTGTGCTTTTTGATTGGATGAAAATTTTTTGGGTGTTCTTTTTTGTCCTGGGTACAAGAGGAAGGTAATGGTGGAAGAAGCACAAGTTTGTTTGTTTGTTTTTGGCACATCTTATGTTTAAATTGAAAAAATCTGTCTTGGTATACACTCATGGAAAGTTCATCTGGTAACAGGTAATAAAACTTTTCCTAGTCATGTATTTGCTCTCAAGTAAATTTTGAGAGCATGTTACCTGTCCAGTGATCTGGACATTTGGAAACAACGTATTAATTGTTCCTTCGATTAGCATGCTAAATATTGAGAACTTGGATAATGCAGCAGCATCCAGTTGGATGCACCTATTTGGAGGGCATTAATGTCAGGGCAAAAACTGGTCCACATTGTTGTTTAATCTGTTTACAGTTTTGAAAATAAACATCTGAATCTTTCTAAATCTTGACAAATTGATGTGTTTAATTTCAAAATGTCCGGTATACTGGACACTGGGTATTATAAAAGCTTATAGGGTAGATGTACTGTATAAAATTATAGTGTTTTGTTGTTTAGTAGCCACTAATGAACATGCTAATGAATGCTGGTTAAAAAAGTGTACTTTCAGGACGATGCGGCTAGACCACTTTCACTCATCGTTATATTCTTGCATAACAGTGTATTTGGGGGGAAAAATGTTTCACATTTGTCCAATTTGGTCAGTTATTTCTCATTGTTACAATTATCACACCCCTCTGTTCCAACTGGACCTGGAGTTAACAGCATGATCACTTTCCCATTGTGCAACGGAGTAAAAAACAGAAAGCCATGCCAGATCTCCACCTAAAGTTGATATGCCTGAGCTGAGACTTTTCAACACATGCTCATCCCAGGTGCTTCTTCAGCAGGATATAAACCTTACATGCACTCCAGCTAATCCACAGAGCGCATATGTGCAAGGTGATGACATGCCGTAAAAACAGTGTTTATGAAATAACCTGTGCTGACATGTCTGTCTTGTCTTTGCAACAATCATATAGTAAAATGTGTCAAGATGCACAACGAATAATAATATTATTAATAATAATAATAATAAGTAGCATTTCTATATTTACATAATGGAATGTGGAGAATGTGTTGCGTAAGATCATGATGAGAATCAAGCCTGCAGGTTATACAATACTGGCTAGACGGTGAGACACTCTTAATAAAAAAAAAATAATCAGCCGGAAGAATTCCTCTTCCTTCAAGGGCAAATGCCACATGCTCGCAGGGCCTGCTTTTACCCTGAAGGTCTAAGAAGAAGCTCTTAAAACAGCAGACATTCTAGTGGTAAAACACACACACACACACACACACACACACACAATTATTCAGTAAGAGTTTAGAGGACAGATGCAGTTTTCAGCTATTTGCATCTTTTTCTACCCTGAGCCTTATTTATCAGCTCTTGGACAGCGTGACACGGTTCAGACCGAGAACAGAGCACAGCACATTCCTTTCTCTGGTCATGAGCTGAAGATAAAATCAATATTTACCTATTCAGTAAATTTCAGTAACCTGCTTCAATAATTATTCACTAAAACATAATAATAATAATAATAATAATAATAATAATAATAATAAAGTTTATAGAGCACTTTTCATACTCATGGTAGCTCAGCATGTTGAACAATTACAGTGATGTTAATTTATTTAAAAAAACTATGTGGTGGAATGTACAAGATGAAATAAAAGTGAAAATATAAGTACAGAAATAATAATAAGTATAAGGAAATAATGTTGTGTAAAATTAAACATATATTTAAAAAAAAAGGATCAAATAAAAAAAAAAAGACTAAAATCCTTCAAATATTTTTAATACAATTATTTAGTAAAATATAATTGAATAGAATTAAAATGAAATTTGCTACAAATACAAAAACAGAGGAAATGTGTTCAATTAAATGTCACATCAAAAAGATTTCAAATGCTTTTTTAAAAAGTGCAGGAAGCTTGTTCAATGCAAATTGCTGAACGTGAACTGGTATTGGGTTTTACAATACTTAGACTGTTTCAGATGTTTGTTTACTTTTGCACTTCTAAACACTGTCAAAAAAGACAAATATTAATATCATATTACTGTCCTGATTATATTGCTGATATATTGAATTTGCATGCAAACCAAATTATTCATTTCCTTTCATGTGACATTTAATAGACTATTCATTTAATTTCACATATAGTTCTCTTTATATGATTCATTTTTACAGTTTCTACAAGTTTTGTTTTTTCATTTACTTTCACATGTAATTTTTTCTAAATGACTCATTTATTCATACTGATTTTTTTCTGTATGATTCATTTATGTGGCATGTGCTTCTTTCCAGATTTCAATTGTTTTCAAGTGATTTTTCCACATGATTTATTTGTTTATATCTGTTGCGATTTATTAAATTGTACATTCGCGTGTATTTTTTTCTACATGATTCATTTATTTGTACATGTGATTGCTACACGATTCATTTACTTTCATGTGTTTTTCTACATGATTCAATTCTTTTTACATGCTTATTTCCGCGTGGTTTATTGATATTCACATGTGATTTTTCCCCACATGATTCACATGTGAATTTTTTTAATTGTACATGTGATTTTTCCTACTTGATTCATTTATATTCATATGTTTGCTACACGAATCATTTATATTAAAATGATTTTTACACATGATTACTTTCACTTATGATTGTCACATATGCATTCATTCACATACACTTTTTCACCTGGTTTGTTTTTCACGTGATTTTTACACATTCTTAATGTTTCACAAATAAGACATGGTTTCAATTTTAAAGGTGATTTTATAATACACAGTATTTCTCACATAATCACATGTGATAAACCTATGGTCACATATGTGCTTCATATTTAATTGGCAAGCTGCTTGTACATATGACTAATAACAATGATATATTAAAATCTGGCAAAAATAACAATTTCATATTAACATGTTTTCTTTAATAGCCCAATTTTTATGTATGACTTATCATGAATCTTTTATGATATTTCACTTCAGTGGTTATTGCTGTATCACTGTGGATCTCCCTCTACATTCTAGCTTGAGATTTTGTCACCCAAAAAGGCCTAGTGTGCATCCTAGTCCCACGTGAGACAGCGCATCTCCTCTGCCCTGACAGCGACTCAGCACGGACACTTACTCAGAACGTCCAAGGTGAGCGTTATCTCAAGGCTGCCGAGGGCTTCATGTCATGCCAACCTCGACAGTTTTCAGGCGACGAAAGGGAAGAAAGGTCGTAAAGAAAGGAAACTGGTTCTGAAGTTGGCCTGGCTGCGCTGACCTGTGGCAGGACTCCACACAAGGTGGTCTATTGTTTTCAAGGCTGAGAACAACGGCGTATCATGTCCGTCGGCCTGGTCGGCTTTCTCACTTCCACAATGGGAGTGAGAGTGACTGGGAAATCTAACACTCGTCTCTTTGTTCTGGGGGAAAAATTAGAACGGCAGCGTTCAGACTGCACGGCTCCTGTGTTATCGCGACGAACCCTTCTCTTCCCTCTCTTCTGAGACATGAACTCCTTTATGGTCCGCTGTATACCGACTTGCACTTGGCTGGAGGGAATGTAATACCTGCCGTGGGCACAGAAAGTGCATTCAGGACAAGAGAAAGAACTCAGATAAGACACAGCCTGGCATCGCAGATCAAGACCTACACGACCCGGTCAGCCTGTGCGATGACCTGTAAATCTCGTCAATGTACTGCATTTGTCATGTGATTAGCACATGAAAAGAGTTCCTATGCTCCAGATGTTCTTTGGAGCTCTTAAATTTACTACAAAGTGTCATTAACACAAGTGAGAGTAAAACATCTGAAGAAAATCCTGGGTTTCTTTTGCATGTAATCTGAGCATTCATTCATTTTATTTAACATATAGCACAATTCAAGTACAAAACTGGGTAAAATCGGGATTAAAGGCTCAACAATGGCCTTGTGGTTGTACTGGTATTTGAACTTACATCATCTGAGGACTAGTGCAGAACCAAAGCCATATCATGCTTCATATATACATGACATTTCTATAACATGTTATCAAGAAACCGGAATGTTAACTTTACCTTCCATTAATGCTGAATAAAAAGAAAAATTCACCATGTCAATGTTTACATGTTTTTAAAATCCATTTATGTGGAGCGTCTGTCATGAAAGTTCTTGTTGAAGATGTAGAAGTTTTACAAAAAAAAATAATAATAATCAAAACACTGAAATGGTACGCTATCTCATTAAAAGTAACATCACATGCAATACCTCATTGGACAAATGAAAATGCTTTACATTTTGTAGAAATGTTATGTTCTTTCCCCACATCATAATCAAAAAAGCTAAATATAGTGAATCGTGTATTCATGGCTTCAATAATGCAAATATGATCAGTCTGTCATATCTCTAACCCCTGTATTGAAGACAAGTATCTAAAAGGTCACAATTAATTCTAAGTCATCGTTTTATCTCAGTTATGAAATCCACACACTACTTAAACACTCAGTACAGGCTGAAATTAAAATACAGATGCTTTTGATTTGACAGATCATGACTCCTAACAAAACTAGAGTGTGAATCGACTGCACTGAAGTAACCCGAATCTAAAAAAAAAAAACCAGTTTCTCAAATGGCTAAAGTTCATTAATGAGTGTCTCTCTCAGCCAGGGTCACCCTGTGCAAACTGGGGCTGGACTGATAACAGTGGCGCTGGTGCAAAGACAGTGTACAAAGCCAGCTGAAACCGCAGTCAAAATGAGTATAATATAGTACAAGCAGAAAGAGCGTGTTGACTGTCTTGGTCAGTGGCCAACGCTGGTGTCAGGAGTTTACGGTAAAGCAAAGCCTGGCGCAGTGCTGTTCAGAATTGCCTTCCGGGTGGCAAGATGATACCATTTTTAAAACATGTTTAATATCCATTTCCAGGTTCAGGTATATGCTTACATGGGAGGTTTGTGAACCTTTTGGATTTCTGCATTCATTTCTCATAAAATTTGGATTTATACTCTACCAAGTCTTAGACAAACTTTTTTATTGATTAATCCCTTTTGTGTAATTTCCAGGCTGGAGACCGTATTAAATAACCCATACAACCTCATTTAGCAGTACTAATGGAATTGGTGCAAACATAGCATTGGCATTTCTGTCAAAATTGTTCTCCAGCAGATAATTAGTCCCAGATGCATTGTGGAACAACCAGGAAGACTTTACTAAACTTTGGAAAACAGTGGCTTCCTCTTTGGTGCCATCCATTACTAACACTTCATCCCAACTGTGAAGCATGGTGGAGGTAGCATCGTGGATATTTGCTGCTTTCCTTTCTCTCAGAGGCCAGGTCAGCCTGCAATTATTCAGAGATCAATGAAATAAAGACATTTTACAGGAGACTGTCAAGGTAGCAGGGTATCACCTGGAAGCTTAAAAATGTATATGTAAATTACAACAAAATGGTTTGAAAAAATATCTTTTTATAATGGCCAAATCAGAGCCTGATTGAGATGCTATGGCATGACCAAAAACATTTGTAGGAGGTTCTACCAGTTTTTAAATACAAGTTTTCATCTTACTTTTATTCTTCATAGCCCATAGCCATTGTATGTTATTAGTTTAGTCAGAATGTGTTTGTCTATTATTGTGATTCTGATGAATATGAAATCATTTATTTATCCAGAAATGCCATACATGACTAAAAATAAGTCAAAACTTAAATTACAGCTCCTAAATGTTGATAACTTTCTGAATTAATGTCTCCAGGTGTAAATGTTTTCAGCCTAATTTCACAGTTTTCATTTTTACGAACACGCACAAGCTCAGTATTGCTCATTAGAGTGATGCTTATGTTGGTCATCATTAAATGCAATTACAATCTGTGACCTTACGAACTTTGGTTAATGTAAGTGTTGATTATTTGATTTATTTAGTGTATAACTTTTAAAAGAATTAATAGACACGGTAGTTACTTTGTTAATGCTACATGCAGTGTGTCAGTATTGAAATCTATGGTTTGTTCATGCTACCTAAAGTGTCCGTTAAGACAATACGACAGTGTAAAGCGTGACCATAATGCTTTTGTTGACGTTCATTTGAATTCCAATGAAACGACGCTGGCTTGGTTTGTTTGGAGTGCAAAATCCATGGACATGACACCGACATCTCAGTAAACTCAATAGCTAACCAACCTCTGATTTGCCTAAGCTTGCCATCTTTTCCAAAGAGAATGCAAGAATTACAGCTCTAAGGTCACGTGATTCCACTAAGTGGACCAATTTGCAGTTTTGTAATTAGTCACATTTGTAGAGTAAGAACTTACAGAGGCAACCTGATCATGTTCTAAACCACAATGTACCGGCAGCTCCGCAAATCTGTGACATGTAAAAACATAACAATCTTCTCTATGATATGTAAACCGCTAGCATTTCTCAAAACGCATAGCGTGAAAACTCCCACCACACTTTGGCAGGACATGAGAACCATAAACAGTGTTTTCTATTTGGCCTGTGGCTATTTTTTATTCTTTTTAAATTTTTAAACCTAGCCAGCTCTAGCATTCTTTGTGTTTTAGTCTTATTGGCTTCCATTGGGAAGCGGTGGGTAGTAGCATGGTTAATGTGTGTCTTCAGGCCAAGCACGGAAAACCTAAAGTACAAAACAAATGAACTTTCCAAACAATATACTGACAAAAAAAAATATTTCTGAGAACACAAGAGAAAAATCTGAAAACATAACATTTATCCTATGCCACCGTAATTTAGCTCATGAATAATTGTATATTCAATAAAAGCACAATACATTTTATTTATAGTTAAACAAGTTAGTATCTGTTCTCACTTAAATTATAGCAGCTATGAACAGTCGTTCCTTCACCAGCCTCTCTTTATTCTTTCTCTTAAAGAGAAGTGCATGTTGTAACCAATCACTAACAAGCATGCCAGACAAAAACACTGTTGCTTAGTTACAGCTTTACTTCTTACTTTTGCAAAGTGTTGATACTGGAGTCTCCTTCTGAAAATGTTAAATAAATCTCTCCCTACAGAACATATCACTGATTACACACCTTTTTATATCTGTTTTGTAGAGCGTCCACCGTACAAGTCTCTGTGAATGAGCTGGTACTATAAAAAATGATAACGTATTAGAATGCGAGCATTAACATAAACCTGTATTTATAGCGGCATAACTGTCCTATCTGCTGTTATAGAGCAATCCGAATCAAGAAATTAGCATCAACATCAGCTCTGAGGATGAGTATCTACATATGTAGTTATTTAATATTGTATATGGATTATTTCATATTTACCACATTTGCATTCATTCAGAGTCACTGTGTTTTGGTGCATGCCTTTGGGTTTTTGTATTCTCTGTATTTTCTGTTTTTTTTTTTTTTGTTTTTGTTTTTTTTGGTGGATTTCCTAGAATATTTCCACTCCTGGCACCAAGCAGTAAGTCAATTCTGACAATTTATCTTTGGAAATGTCTTATTAGTTTCACTGCAAAACCCTTAAAGCTTAAAAGCAGCACGCACACTCATACGTAAGGACGCGTGCAAATCTCAGAAAAGTGTGCCAATCCCATGTTATGTGTATGGTTTAGCCAAACCCATGATAAATGTACAGTGTTTGTAATCTCCTGGAAAGTTGAGGTTTTGGAAATGAAGTTTAGTCATGACCACAGCAAAAGACACATGGCTTTGGAAAGCTGGGACATGAATAAATAGGAGAAAAGAGGTTTCTCTCTTTACCGTCGCAGCCTTTCATGCTCGAGTTGGTCTGTTGGGATAGCAGCCAGGTCTGAAGACACGCTATGATGTGTGCTTCATCCATCGTGTTATTCTAGGCCCAGTGGGAAGTGACGTAGCAGAGGTAAGCTGCCGATGTCTCCTGCCACGTTGACCTCAGGCTCCTTGCATCTAAATAGTATTTTTCCACAAAAATGCTGTCTTATTAAAGCTTTTCTCATAACCCAAAACAGCAACCAAATAAAAGTGGGATCAGTCTGTAGGAAGATTACATTTTGAGGAATTTCAGGAGTCAATCCAGGACATGTTGAAATGCTTATGATCAGGTGCAAGCACTGCAGTAAAAGTTGACAAGGCACCATTACGGCAAATTTACAGGATTAAACAGCTCTGCTTCTCTGTTTTTGTCGTTCCACACAATGACCACCCAGGATCAAATCCCAGATATACTGAACACTGGGCTAGAGCTATGAATAAAACTTCAGAAATTGTGTTTATTAAGCCTGATAACCAAGCCTATTTAAAAAAAAAAAAACACTATAAAAGATGTGCATACTATTTCAATAGAACTCTTTCATATCACAGATTGCAGCCTTACACATCATGATGTGATTGCAGCATGATTTTCACTTGTAGAACATTTAGCTTGAACGATTCATGTTTAAAGCCTGTGTCTGCTTAATCGTTTTGTAGGGCTTTGGCACATGTGCTGGTTCCATCTTGATTTTTGGCTTTCCTGTGTCTTGTGGTCTCGGGTCATTCGAAATGCCCTATTTATAGATGGGAATTATCCAGTTAGAGGAAATGGTTTCAGGGGAAAAAACACATTTATACAGATTTTTCACTTACCTCAAATGTCTAAAGTTTGTTTCTTTTGTTTTCCCCTGGAGCTTGAAATCTAACATGGCTAACACATAGCTAATGGAAACTGCTGAAATTTTCCCTCACTTTCCATTAAGTCGACTCGTTAAGTACTCTAAAATAGAATTGCGTTTGTGCTGACTCACTTTAGCACAATGTAACATCACTATGGCACAAACGTGTATAACCGCTAGCATGCAGATCATTTTAATATGCACTTCAGTTACAACAGTGCCAATGAACAATAGTAAGAATTCATTTGTTAGCCTACTTTGTTAGCCTCGTAGCTGTAGTGCAGAAATAAGGGAGCACAAGCATATATTGGCTGTCTGTTCACTACATTTTACAAACTCAAACACCACATGCAAGAACATTTACAGAGTTTGATTTACAAAGATCAGATTTATAAATCTTTGGATCCATGTCTATTATGTGTAACTTTCAGAAACAGAATACACACATAGTGAGCACTAGAAGATCTGTTGGCTCTCATTAGGCTTTATTTTCTTCTGTCAAATTTCAATGAACAAATCATATTTTAGATTTTTTTTTTCTTTCTTTCTAACCTCTTTTCTATTATTATTATTAAAATCTTTTACACATATGAAATGGATTTTAGTGCATTAGCGCATCTCCATAGCCTAGCCATCCCTGAGGTAAAATTATCCAAAATGATCCATGGTTTTATCTCTGGAAAAAAAACAAACATGTAATTCACTGAATAGCCTATGAGTTTTTTTTTTTTTTATATTTTCCATATCAGAAATGTAGAGTAATCATTGCTACCTTTATTGATTAGCTAGTTTAGTAACAAGTTTGTGTGGGTTATTTTTTTAACCAAGACATTTAGCTATTTTTGTTCTTGTTCAAGGGCTCTTGGTCAGGGGCATTAAGGTATAAGGGCATATCCTGAGCAATTTACTAACATTTGGTTAGCAGCCAGCTGATTAGCCCAAATCCCTTTTGGTTTTACTACACCATCGTAACTAAACATTGATCTTTTTATATTTTATCCACTGAATATGTGTTTATTTGAATTTCTCCATTTCAGGCAGATTAGCCTTTACAGTAAGAGATGCTAATCTCACCAGCTAGCTAGTTAGCATAGTACCTGATTGTTCTTTGTCTTGGCTGTAAAGCTAAACATAATTTGACCCATTTTTGTCCTTGTTTAAGGTATTTTTTTTTAAAAGGCATTAGCATATCTCCAGAGCAATTTAGTAATACCTGTTTAGCAAACCTTGTGAACCAACCTAACAATTTTTCCCTGAGGTAAAATTCAAATGTATTAATGTAGCTATTCCTCAAAACATTTTGATTGGAATACACCATTGTAACTTAATGTTTCTTTTTACACTGAATATGTGTTTGAGGTTTTTGTCCTCATCTCATACCTTTACAGTTCAAAGATGTATGACTGGCTAGATACGACTGACTTAATAACCAGTCTGTGTAGCCTTAAGCTATTTTTCTGTATAGCAATTTTTTATGGCTGAAACAAAATTATTTTAGTACTCATTTTAAAGATAATTTGCAGACTTTAGCATGCAATCCTAAATGGGTGTATCTACAACATACCATTCCTGCATTATGAAACAAAAAACAAGAAATTCGTGAAGTAGTTACGATCATATCTTGTTCCTTAATATCTGATGTATTTTCTGCCTGCAGTTTTGATTATTAAATTTGAAATGTAATGAATCAATGAATTCACAGTACAAGAAGACTGAATGGCAGTAAGAGAAAGAGTAAAGTGATTATGGTGAGTTGCACATGGCGTGTTGGCCTCACATGCATTTTTCCTCTGATCGTCCTGGAGATGCTGACTCACTCGCACAGCAATTGTGGGTGATTAAAGTGTAAATGCCATGTGTGCCACCTCCACATACTATGTACACGCACACACACACACACACACACACACACACACACACACACACACACACACACACACACACACACACACA
>JAQQZR010000018.1:2305437-2316199 GCA_030068235.1 Notoglanidium macrostoma | reverse complement strand
TCCATATTATGTCAACAACCGCTCGACTAAGTAAAGAGAAACACCAGTCCATCATTACTTTAAGACATGACGCGTCTCTTAAGTAATAAAAATAAAGAAAAAAACATTGAATTAGAAGGTTTTGACTGGTTTAGACCATTATATATATATATATATATATATATAATGTGAGTGTTATTTCTTTGTTTTGAACTTGTTGGCAGTAAGATTTACCTTTAAAAAGAATTAAATTTTTCAAATCGAAGCCCGAAATATCGAAGCCAGAAATTTGAATCTAAAAAAATACAGATTTTATACAAATTCCCAGAGTATCATCGTGGATGAACTCTAGCATTTAGCCAATCCGTCATCTGTCACCATCACGTCCCTGAAATAAAGTAAAAAGCCGTGGATTAAACTTGGATGAAACACGGTGAGATAAATCAAGTTCTATATTGAAATAGCTAAATTCCTTGCAGCTAACTTTGGCTGTTAGCTAGCTAACAATTGATAGCAAGCTAATATTTGCGTCACCTAAACAGCTAGACTCTTTGCATCAAGAGTTTATTATCACTGTAGAAAACCAAACTTTAAAAAAAAAATAACTTTTTTATTTGTTTGACCACATTGAAAGCATTTCTTAGAGATCTTGCTTTAGCTGTACTGCACCATATTCTGTAGACGTGTATAGACGTGAATTTGTGTTTTTGTGATTTTCACAATTTTTGTTCTTTATTTTATATTATTTTTGTGGAAAACAGATTCTGACAGACTTTGGTCAATGCTTTAAGACTCAATTCCAAATCCTTGATGGATGGCAAAAAGTGATGATAAACACTCTACTAAAAAACATGAGTTAATATTCCCTTATTATAGAAAGCAAGCTCCACTTATATGTTTATTTAAATGATGGTTTGCAAAAACCTGCCAGATGTTGCTGTGGCTATTTCTGGGTAAATGACAACAAAATTACAAAAATCAGGCTTTGACCCAAGTTTTTCCGCCTTTGGCCCTGTTTACACTTGGTTTTAAAATGCGTCTTGACATTCTGGTCACAAATGGACTGTATAGACGCACTGCTATTTACAAATGTGTTTCTCATGCGTCTCCAAAATTGTCCAGCTATCCACATTTGTTCAAGTGTCTTTACTGCCTATCTCACTTCCGCTAGAAGGCCAAAGGTCTTCTTTAATTCTTTAAGGTCTTTAATTATATTAAAACGTAAAACCTGCAAAATACCTTCATTATTTTCTTGCAAACAGGGTAAACAAGGTCTTTGATATAAGTTAACATGTCTCCTTTGAGGAAACAAATATATTTTCCCGAAACTACATGAATGTATTTTTATTTCATCTACTTTCCTTTTTATTTAGTCTACTTCCTAGCCTTGTCTTAGAATATATTATATAATAACCATGTTGTTTAAGGAGCCTCTGAATCTGAGTCATCATCAACTCACAGAAGTGTACTTACACGGTGTACAAATGACGGCTCGCAAAGCTTTCAAATGTTTCAATGACTCAATAAAGACATTAATAGCAAGGCACTTTAGCAACAAAACAGAAATGACTTAATGCATAAATGCCATAAGTGATTTTTACCTTAGGTGACAAGATGGAGAGTGATGTGGATCAAAGTGTGAACTTATTTCACCTTTAGAAACTTTTTACAAATTTGGCAGTAACGTCGCGTTTCCATAAGTACGTTACAACAAGTATGAACGTGGGGCATTTGCTTGATGTCTCCACACTATAATATTAAGTCGGGTTAAGATAATAACCCTGTTATTATCACAATTATGTTATTAAGCACTCTTTCACGTCTACTTTTTAGTATAACTATAATGATTTCAAATAATCTAAATGAGTTATTATACAAAATAAGATATTATTATTATTATTATTATTATTAAACAAGCAATGACAGTCGGATGGGCGGGGCTTCTCCTGTCAGTCTGTAGGCTATGAATAAAGGCTGCTAATAAATACATTCTTATGGTTATCTATCATATTTATTGCATATTAAATGAAATACAAATTTATTAAATAAATAGCAGATAATTCTTTCGACAAAATGAAATGTTACTTGTGTCTTAAGTGAAATCTTTAAATCCTGTTTTCTCCTTATTGGGTGTAACCAGAGCAAAATCATTTACATCACTGCGCTGTTGAATTCTCATATCTGATTGGTCAGAAGGTGCTGATTAATTTTCTATTTTCTGACAGTAGTGCAGCTGTAAATCAGGGGTTTCATTTTATTAATGCACTCGTTCTAATATGCTATTGTTTCTATAGCAACAGCTCATTCACAGTGACACTACTTATAATCTAATGCCTGTTATAAATGTATTTTAAAGAATGTTATTTAGCAAAGAAAAGCATGATACTGTTGATATGTTTTGTGTAACGAGAGGTTTATTTAACATATATAGAAGGAGTCTCCAGTGTTGGTACACATTTGTAGGTTTTCAGACATGCGAAATTCTTCAGGATGCGTTCTCTGTAATGTGACAAGTTGCGTTTTTGGATTAATAACTTAAATAGGGAAAAAAAAAAAAACAATAGAAAAGCTGATGAGGAAATAAAATTTACATGTAACTAACTACCAGTAGATAAAAAGCATCATTTATTAAAATATTTCAAACTGTAATTTTGGGCAAATTGTTGCTTTAAAAGAGAAATAAAACTTTGGGTACTTTAATGGAAAATAGTTATCTTTGTGGTGGTAACGGTACCTTTGGCTCGACTCACACTATCCTGTTGTTAATTATGTTCATATAACTCACACCCTAAGTGTGTTATTCCTTGTATAATACTACATGTGTTTCAGATGTGTATAAATAAGACTCCAATATAAGTCCAGGAAAGTCTGAATTCTTCAAAAATATATTAGAAAATGTCAAAAATAAAAGCAAATGTAAAACAAAAATTTTCTTCCCAAATTGCGACAATATAATCCCCTTTATTCTCAGTGTAGTCACTATTTGTGCTCTTGGTACCCCAGTTTCCATCATATGTAGGACATATACAGCGCTCCACACAGCTGGAATCAACTTCAAAGGAAATCTGGGATATTGCACTTGTTATGCCAGGCAATTTTTACTTTTTAATTATAAACCTGTAAATGAATTACTTGATGTATTTTTCTCCTGTCTAGTTTTTGTTGCTCGGCACAATTTTAACGGTTTGGTGCTGTATCGGATGCATCTGATTGGACCTCCACAACTAAAAACTATGCTGTGGCCATTGATTTGATGGCGTGTTTGGATTCTCCTTGATCTGGTGTGACTCCTGTTGCTCTTCTCCTCGCTGGAATGAGTCAGAGAGGCATCAGAGGAAGCTTTTTGGGTTAAGGGGCTGTTTCATGTTGAGGCATGCTGACGTCCAACGGGCAACACGCTGACTGCGACATCAAGGTGCCCTCTTGGGCATGAACCCCTTGTTCCCTGAAGCTCGCTTCATCATCGGGTTCACTTCAGCAGGGTTGAATTAGTGCTTCCATTTGACAAATTACAGGAATATTCAGCAGGAATTTGTTCAAAGTTTTCATCACAAAATTTCACTTTGGTCCCTTGTTTTGGGACCACTAGTAAAATGCTACATTCCACAATGTTATGCCCCAAGTGACAATATTAAAAATACATGCAAGAAACTCATATCTGTAAAATGAAACCACATTCCTTGCACATGGAAAATTAACATGTGAATATAAAGGTTAGATTAAAGTTTATAAAGTATATAAACTTGTGAAAAAGTCACAGGAGAAAGTAAATAATCAATGTGTGAAATTCACATCTAAATATAAAGAAATCTTGTGTAGAAATCACAATTTAATATATATGAACCATGCCTAAAAAACACGTGAAAATATATGAATCGTTAATTGTACAGAAGAAAATAAATCACATATAAAGGTCGCATGTGAAAATAAATGAATCATGTGCAAACATTACTCAAGGAAATGAATGAATCATGTGGAAAATCACATGCGAAAAATGAATCATTTGTAAAGATCACGTGTAAAAATTAATCTATCACTTGTGAAGCTAAAATTATGAAATAAATGAATCATGTGTGAATATTACAAGAGAAAACAAATGAATCATTTCTAAAAATCTAAAAAAATGAATCATTTGTAATAAGAAAATGAATGAATCATGTGTACAGATCACATGAGATAAACGAATCACTTGTAAAGATCACGTGTAAAAATAAATGAATCACTTGTAAGGATCACGTGTAAAAATAAATGAATCACTTGTAAAGTGAATTAAAATGACGAAATGAATGAATCATGTGTGAATATTACAAGAGAAAACAAATTAATCATTTCTAAAAATCTAAAAAATGAATCATTTGTAATAAGAAAATGAATGAATCATGTGTACAGATCACATGGGATACATGAATCACTTGTAAGGATCACATTTGAAACCTGAATCATTTGCAGAGATCACATGTGAACATTAATTACAAATTTTGAAAGATCAAATGACAAAATGAATGAATAATATGCAAATATTACATGAGAATATAAATGAATTATGTGTAAAAAAAATGCACATGTGAAAAACACATTGTTTGTAAAGATGACATGAATTTCATGACATGAAAATAAATGAATCATGGACAAAAATCGCACAAAAAAAGTTGAAACACGTAAAGTGTCTCAAAACCACAACAGAGTCAGCTCCATGTGATTCTTCTGTAAGGGCCTTTATGTCATTTTTTTATGCTGTTCATTAAAAATCCAAGAGAATAAACACTAACAGTTAAGAGCTTGTGATTTAACCATAGGCCGTAGACCATGAATGCTGTCATGTCTTCTCAGATGCTAATCTTCATCAACATGATAATTAAATGTCGAAAATACAGCTCAAGTCGTAATTTCTGCTGCTGTAAACAGATTCCTCTTTTCGCATCCTAGTTTACCCGGAACCTTGAAAGGATGCTCGATTTTCCCAGGCCTTTTCTGTGAGGCATATGCGAGAACAGCCGAATCTGACCATCAGACATGTGGTTTCAGTCAGGCCAAAGTATGCGCATTGTCCATTTTTTTTTTTTTTTTTTTTTTTGAAAAGCACTATCCTGAGCGCTTTTGTTACTCAGGAAATGTCATTTCCATCCCAAATCCATCCACCATTCATCTTCCACAGGACAATAAAATTCTTTAGCTTGTGTGATTCAATTTCCCATTCGAGAGAAATACCTTCATTGTTTTTATTTTTTCAAGTTTAAAGGTGCAGTCTGTGATTTTTTAGAGTAAGTGTAGTGCCTGACATATCATTTACTATTTAACAGTACACTAAAATAGCCCATCGCAGCAGCCCGTAATCAAAATAACCTGAATAAACATGTTTTTAAGTTTTAACTACTTTGTTTGTATGGTAATAATAGATGTCAGGTGTGAGCCAACATGGCCCTTAATCAGGAAACCTGAAAAAGTCTACGTACACCGACTAGTGGCTCATGAGTTTCTAACAGGGTGATTTAACTGATTGGAAAATTGGAAAATTACAAAATTTTGGATTTTTAAGTGTTATGTGATAAATACAGGCTATAAAGAACCTACAAAAGTCACACACATTTCACAAAAAAGTATGAAAGTGCATTTCAATATGTTATGTCCTGTGACATCACATGCACAAAACGAATTATTGATATTACATGGAAGGAAATTCCATGTGAAAAATAAAACATACATGTAAAAGATTGATGTGACAATGAATGGGTAATTAACAGGAAAAATATTAAATATACTCATATGTGAAAAAAATGAAATGTGAAAAATCACATTTGGAAATTAAAACCACATGCTCTACAGGAGAAAATAAATTTGTAAAAAATAAAACCACATGCGATGTGGAAAAACCCCCAAGAGAAATCACATGTGAAAATTAAAACCACATGCTCTACACGTGAAAAACTAACGTGAAAATAAAAGTGTGTGTAAAAAATTAAGTGTGTGTAAAAATCATGTCAAAAATAAAACCACATATTCTACATGTGAAACTTGCCTGAACCATAACATGTCCGTAAAGTGTCCAAAATCTTTTAGTAATCCTGAAGCTTTCTGTTAAGGCATAACACACAATCCAGGGTTAATGTTTTGTTTCCTGAAGACCTTAACAATGTCTCTGAGAATCCATGAACCTTAGAAGAACCTTAAATGCATCTGAACATCTGCACGCATAAACAAACTGTGGCATTCATGACAACTGGTGAGCATCAACGGCCTCTCTGAACTTTCTGACAGTAAAATATTTTCCAGCGTATCACTGTAGAAAACGTGGTTTGTGTTGAAAATGAAGCATGTGAATGTTTTTTTAAAAAAATAAGAATGCCATCTTGTGGTTAAAATAAAGCACTGGTTTTCAGCTTTAAAACTTTTATCAGGACGGAAAGATGGTATTTAATCTGAAATCCAGTGCAAAATGAGAATCATGTGTATTGAGTCTTGTATTGTTTTTGAAGATTTATTACATATTACCAGGGATGGACAGAGTAACTATACTTAAGTCAAGTTTGGGTACTGTGTCAAACTCTTACTCCATTAAAAGTAGGAGCATGGAGCCTGAAAATACCTAAAAGCTTCTGCATTTAAACATACTCAAGTACTCAAGTACATGAACCTGACCACAGGATCATGCCCGACCCTGCATGATTAGCTAGTTTGCTTAATAATCAGTCATAAAGAAAATATTATGCTAACTCAGTCCTAGAATTTGTCCTGCGTGTTCTTTAATGCTTAATTACCTTTTTGGAAAGAATGCTAAGGCACATTAGGAGCAAAAATTTAACATGGTAATTAAACCTTTCTTGCTAACTACTTTAACAAGCTAATTTACAAATCTTAACTGGCCAACTAATGTAAGGAACTAATTTACAAAATTTAACTAGCTAGCCAATTTAACATAATCATTTACAAAAACTTAACTAGCTAGCTAATTACATTTTGCATATTTTTCTTCTTCTTCCAGCTTATTCTCTGTTCGGGGTCGTCACAGCGGATCATCTGTTGTCCGCATCGATTTGGCTAGGATTTTTTCCGCCGGATGCCCTTCCTGACGTAACCCTCCCGATCCATCCGGGTTACTTCGGACCAGCACCACTGTGCCCCCTAGTGGCTGGGACCATTCATACGCACAATCACACCTGTGGACAATTTATAGTAGCCTAAATTAGAGTAATTCACATGTTTTTGGACTGTGGGATAAAACCGGAGTCCCCAGAGGAAACCCACGCATGCATGAGGAGAACATGCAAACTCCACACAGAAAGGCACCCTGGGTGAATCTGATCCGGGACTCGAATCCGGGACCTTGCTGTGAGGTGACAGTGCTAACCACTACACCACCGTGCCGCCCTACGTTTTTGCATATTAACACATTAAATTAGCTAGCTAATCATGTTTTGCAAAATAACAGGCTAATTTACAAAACCTTTCTAGCTAACTAATTTAACAAGCTACTTTACAAACACTAGCTAGCCAACCAATTTAATAAACTAAGTTACAAAATTTAACTAGCTAGCTAATTTTGTGAGCTCATTTGCTAAACTTAACTAAAAAGGCAGAAAAAATTAAAAGGCAGATATTTAAATATTCGCTAAGAGAAAAGACAAATCTCATGGGGTACAGATTAACAAATTTTTGCATCTTATAAACTTACTTTAGTAAGAGTCAAGTAATTAATTTCAATGAAACTCAAGTAAAGTATTCAATCATAGGAATACGAATGTTTGGGTGCAGAAAGTTTATGTATTTATCTCAGGGAGAAGAAAATCAACTCCCATGCCTGCGACTTTGTTAAATATTAAACTTACATTAAACTAATGTTAAATATTTAATTAAATATTTATAAATTCTGCATTTAGAACTTTTTTTTAAACCAGACTAGTTCTAAACCAAGCAAACTTGCTAATATATCATGAGATGTGTTATCTTGATAAAAATGTTATTATATAAAATCACGCATGTTCCATACCTTAAATGTAACTAACTAACTTTTCCATCGTTGTCATTGATTAATTTCCTATCACAGCATATTGTGTCATGTTTATTCGTTACCTGTTGCTTGTGGTCTGTCAGTCAGGTCAAGTCATGTTGAGCAGTATCTTGTACAAAGGCTAATTAACCTATTTAGCTCACAGGGCTTTAGCTACACAATGCTATAATATGCTGCAGTGGTTATGAGCAATTCTACTTTGTGACTGGAGAAAGAAGAGAAAAGTAGACAGCAAACTGGAGTGTTCCGTAACACCATCTGCGAGTTAGGTTTCATCCTTAAACTGAAAGATCACTAGAAATAAAGTCCTACAGGGAGTCGTAGAGGAGAGAAAACACCAGACCTAGCAGCGCAGCTGTCATGAGAGTGAAGATGTCTGCCATTAAAGGACTCGGGTGTGTGATCTGTTTCCTGCTTGACAGGAAATTACAGCTTCATTTGGAATGTCAGTGATGTAGTTTTATCTGTTTAGTTTTTAAGATGTCTTTCTCAAGCAGTGGTGCTGCAGATGATGATGATGATGATGGTGCTGGTGCCTGTAGGGATTCAGGGGTTTAGTTCAAAGCTCTTAATCCACTGTTTTAATTTAATCATTTATCACAACAATATTCAACATTTTGGTCATCAGTAAGAGAATTACATCCAATGCTGGTCAAAATATTTAGCAGTGATGAACAGGACAGTCCAAATTTCTGAAACCACATTAAAAATTTCTTCCGCACTAAAGCTTGGAAAACCTTTGGAAACTTTAATACAAGGAATGGACATTTATTGAATTGATTGAATTTGAGTTTATTGAATATTTCATATTCTAGAGTCAAGATTCGGCACTATTTCTAGGTCATTATTTGCATATATGCTAATTTGTCACACTGACCACATTAACTTATTTGCACATAAGATCTGATGGCTTTGCTTTAATACGGATCGTCAAGTTTTACACAAACTTGTTGAGTCCATGCTACCTCGAGGGCATTCATGTTAATATTTAAGATCCTACTTTTCTCTCATGTTGTTGCTGATATTATTTCTAAGGAAGCATTGTGTATTACATTCTTCTTTGTCTTTTAGGAAACTTCACTCATTTAAATATCATCTGAAACGTAACCGTTGTAGTCATCATGGTGGTTAAGAAAAGCTTTTCCCTAAGAAAATCATATTAGAAATTAATAACTACAGATGGATAACTTCTTAAAGACCTGGCAACATTTACCTTGTCTGAAAATGCTCCTTCAGCCATTCATTCATATAAATAATTATTTTCTTAAAAATGCTTGTCGTCAATGATGAGCTCTTTAAGGAGATGTTCATGTAAAATTTATGGAAGGAGTCTCCAGTGTTAGCACTTGGTAACAGTCAGAGGTAAAGCTGTAAAAGAGCTCAGGACCCAAGTGTTTACGCTAAAACGTGCTGTTATTGAAAAAAAAAAAAAAAAATCAGCTTCATTTTTGATTAATTTTCCTCCAACAGCA
The DNA here is from genome assembly GCA_030068235.1 of Notoglanidium macrostoma. Taxonomy (NCBI): domain Eukaryota; kingdom Metazoa; phylum Chordata; class Actinopteri; order Siluriformes; family Auchenoglanididae; genus Notoglanidium; species Notoglanidium macrostoma. Next base: position 2,306,743 of record JAQQZR010000018.1, on the reverse strand, counting down.
CACGCCATCGTGTTTCATTCCTCACTTATTGAACAATACCGGTTTGGATACGTTATGTGACAAATGTTTTAATTTATCATAACTGCAGAAACAAAAACAATTTGCGGTTCCGGATTAGAGAGGTTATTAAATCTGCAGTGTACGCGCCAAGGACTGGGGGAGGACGGAAAACATCGTCTGATCCATCAATGGAATAAAGTCTGTGTGTGTCTGTCTGGAATTATGATGATCCAAGACGCTTGCAGCTTGCAATGTTTGAGGGCTTGTCATATCCAAAACATCTGCCGAAAATCTAGCACACACCAAACTACTGCTGTTATTACTACTACTACAGCCTGGAATATCTGCAGACAATTAAAATGGTGTTGTTTTTTTTCTAATCCAGTTCCATTTAATTCCGTTCACATTTCAGAAGGGAATTGTTGATCATCTTTTAGGAAATAAGATCTTTTTTTTTTTCATCTATTCCCATTACTTTGGGATAATTTGGGAGAAGTTACCTCCATCCTTGCCACTGTTTCCGCACATTACCGTCAGCGTCTGAGTAACACAAACCAGCCATCACTGGAGTTTATTAGCCACTCTGCTACCTTGTTACACCACTCGAACCATCGACCTTTTTGTAAAATAATGAATGCCGTCAGTGCCAGTGAAGTGGCCATGATGGAAAAGTCAGAGCTGACAGGATGTAGAGATGTTAGAGGGGGAATTCATGTTCCTCACTAAAGCCAAACCTTAAGTCTTGGAAAACCAAATCCCCTCCATAGAGAAAAGTGGAAAGAAAAAAGCAAGAAAGAAACCCATACAGGAAGAGTTTCAGCCTTGCTGAGTCACTCGCTTTCATCCAGACAACAAATGAAATGGATAAGGATATGAAGCCTGAACATTTTTTAAAACATGAAAAAGTCTGTAAAGATTTTCTTTTTTCCCATTTAATCTCCTTTTCCATGTACAGAAATTTAACCTCCGTGTAACGGAATGCTATTGTCTGTATCTTTATTCAGATTTACTGGGAACAGAAAAGGGGCATGGTCTACACTTTTTTTTTTTACACATTTTTCATCCACAAAATATACCAACATACCAACCAGCAAGCTGCAACACAATTTTTTATCAACTCCTGAACTTCTACAGTTCCTCAAACTCAGCTACATCACTCCAGGTCATAATTACCATCTAAACTTGACCCTAGTATTAAGTGTATTAGTTGTAATTGAACTTTACAGTGCGACCCAAATGAGGATGGGATCCCTTTTGAGTCTGGTTCCTCTCAAGGTTTCTTCCTTTTGCCATCTCAGGGAGTTTT
>JAQQZR010000018.1:2285813-2305304 GCA_030068235.1 Notoglanidium macrostoma | reverse complement strand
AATTTATATACTTTTGTGAAGCTGCTTTGTGACAATGTCTGTTGTTAAAAGCGCTATACAAATAAAATTGAATTGAACTGAGAAATCCAGGGAACTTATTGTATTCTCAAGTCAAACTTTTGAATGCTAGTCACAATCACAATGCAACCGAATACAAGATAAAAGTTCTTAAATGAAAACAATACAGGTGTTACAATAAAATGACACTTAAAAGGACCCCATTTTGTTTTCTTACCTGTCTTTTGACCCAGATGTCGTATACCAATGTATATCTCATAAATAAAGAAATCTGCAACGACAGAAATGTAAGTATTACAAAAAGTTTAAAACATTTGTACATTGCCAGAGACACCCCTTGGACACTGCAACAACAGGCTTTGCTTCAGTTTCGCTTTTTCCCAGGGGAATTCTTCTCCCTCTGAGGCTCCAGCTGACTTATGGGATAGCGTAGTGTAGCATAGTGTGGTACGTTTGCATACTACGGATGTAATAGATCATTACATTTCTCCTGAGTATTTGGACACCCTACGGATTATCACATACTGCTTTTTGTGCACTATGTGGTATCGAAAGAATGTAAACACAGATGCGGCTATAGATTTGTCTGTTAGCTACGTTAGCCTCATAACTCTCCAGATACCAAACTTGACTATATTTGGGGTAAGGTCAAACATAAATCCATTTTATTTGTTTGCCAAAATCCTGCCGAATATTTTATCATCCTTATTGCTTGCAGTCAAGCTTTCTAGATTCATATCAACGCATACAGATTTAGTCTTGACTGAGAAACATTTGACAAACACATTTGTTTAATATTGGACTTTTGAACCGTACTGGAGAACGTGCACTAATGTTGGGTGTTCTTATCCTTGCCTCATTTTTCCCCTCACAGATCCCACACCTGCGAGGCAAGGATAAGAACAAAAGCAGTTCCCATGGCTTCATGGCCAGATCTATAAATCTCCTTCTCTGGCTCTCTTCCTGACGTCTCTGGTTCAACAGTGCAGGTACAGCAGCTTGGATACGTTTTTTGTGTGGTTTCTCTACAAAAGGTCTTGTGTTGTCCAAAAGCCCTCGTCCCTAGAAACGCTAAAAAGGAAAACTTGACATTATAACCATCATGGGAAAGGCAGAGATCTGGTTTAATATAAGAACACGGCTGTAATATTGTATATGGGTTCCGCTACATTTGGAAAGTTCTCTTTAGATTTACTGCAGGTTCCTACTTTCAGGATAAACGTCCTGTTCTGGATAACAGCTGGAGGTAAATTTGGGCGTAGTGGAGACTTAAGTTTAAGGTTAAGGTTGGGGTGAATATTAGCTTTTAGTATTAAAATAATGGTTAGGAATATGCCAGATAAATACAGCATAGGGACATTGAAATTTTGTATATTTAAAATACCTCATGTCGATTAGATTACCTGTAATACCTGGTAGAAGAACTAAAAGTCAGAATAAAATCAGAACTGCATAAAGAGTCAATAATTGTAATAATACTGCTGAGTAAGGAATAAAACACTAGAGGATGTACTAGTATAAGAAAATGAAGTGGAGTTACTTTTACCAGCCTGATTTGTTGTTGTTGTTGTAACAGCACTTACTAAAGTATTTTATTTCTCTTGCACTACATTCATTTGCCAACACTAACAATGTTACTCATTCATCAAAGAATGACATGGCACTTTTTTTTATCCGTTTATAGTCACATTTCATGTTGTTGAAAGTCTGCAAAACAAGGTTTTTTTCTCAATTATCATGTTATAGCAGCAACAAACAGTAGTTCCCTAGCCAGCCTCACTTTTTTTTAATTCCTAAAGTTAATAAGATAAACAGCACAGTTTGTCATGTTAGCAAGAAAACAGGAAACACAAAGTCCTGAAGTTTTCCACTGACAATGACGACTCCTTCCGTTAAGGTTAAACAATCATTTCCTTACTGCCCACTTCACCATATCAACAACAATAAATTGCTCTTTGTTAAATAATAATAAATTTTAGGATTAAATTATGTCAAACCTCTGCTCATTACCAGCTATCGCTCCTGTCTTACCAAGCCTGTTTCTTTGAGTAGATTTCTTTCATCAATAAACCTGCATTTGCGTCCAAGCCCTGTCTGCAATGTGCTTATTATAATAGCTAGCTATGTATCTATGTGTCCTTTACCACAATATGTCATACTGTTGACTCATGGATTAATAAAAATCCTGATCTCTAGTCTATCTTCAATAAGCTGAGATGAGCAAAAAGCACCTAAGAACAATTACTCATGTATTCAGGATTTTTGAGGCACTCCATGCCAATCCTGGCATGTATTTCCACCCTTTCTGCTCACGGCACCTCTTTCTGTTAAACTCCCCTCTTCTCAGCACATTCTCTTTGTTCTTAGAGTCAGTTTCATCGATCTTCCTTTGAAAGGAAAGCTCCCAAAATGGAAGCGCTCTAACTCAGACGACCCTCATTTACCACTTCATTCCCACCACTGGCCTGCTTCCAGTATGGTATAAATAGGCAGGATAATGGTGAGGACTGAGGAGAAGCAGATACAGTGAAGGCTCTGGGCTCTGAAGATCCTTAACAGGACCATGTTGTCTTCTGTGCAGCATCACTAGAGTGTCAGCTTCGGGTTTGCTTTTTTTTAAATCCGCCATGGGATATGAAAACGTGAATGCTTATCCTTTGAATATAGAAACAAAAGAGCGGCTGGTGGTGAAAATCCGGGTTCACACACTCTGACCCGAGCTCACACAGTGGAGATGTGGCAGAATTGGGCCGTTATGACTCAGTCAATTAGAACTGGAACAATGTGAGCGGCCCAGATTTTATTGTTGTGCGCTGAATTCTTTCTTTAATTGCTGTTTTTGTGTTTGTGTTTGTGTGTGTGGGTGTGTGTGGGTGTGTGGGTGAGTCTATAGATTTTTTTGTGTGGCTTCACAAGGAAGCACATGATTGTGTGTATTTATAGCGGTTTATTTGAGCAGGCCGGCCGATTCAGGAACTCGAGTGACACAAAATGTCAAAAAGAAACCGCAATTCTTCAACAATTATAATGTACAGTTAAATTATAGTTAAATAATATATTGTTTCTGTAGTACTGTATTTAAAATGATTGCTAAATTACAGACTTTGAAATATTATTAATCATGACTCATGATTAGTATATTCTAAAAATAATTTTGGGACACTTTATGATTTTTTTTTTATACACAGTACATACTGTGTTAATTATGTGTCCAAAAATAATTTCTCAGCAAAATTAATATAATAGTATACACAATATGTAATAACTACAGTACAGTATATAACTATATAGAATATAAAGTATAGTATATATTAACTATATATTGAATTTATCATGGCATAATTATACACCTATTTAGGAGTTATAATATAAACACTAGATATACAAGAACATACATTACTCCAATTACTAGAATAAATACTAAATTACATTACAGGCTTTATAATAGAATATGGATCCCTGACTATTCTCTGACTAAATAAGATCAAATAAATAATTATAGGTGCAATAATAATTCATAACACTGTATTGCTAAAACTATAAAAATGACTGTATACATATAACTCTTGTAATTACTATTGTAATAAATCTGCAAGAATAAAGTTGTAATTAATTATAGCACAGCACTTCTGAGTTCTCAAATATGATTGGTCAGAAGGTGTTGATTAATTTTCTATAAAGCAGCTCTGATATTAATGCGCTTTTTCTAATACGTCATGGTTTAATTCACCTCAAGCCATTTAATAGTGTGACTTTTTCCTCTTGTTTTTCCTCTCCTTGCTCTCTCACTGTCTCATTACTATTGACTTTTCTTCACATGACATTTGTTTGACACTCGCTTTTGCTTTCACATCAGTACTGCTGGAATGTTTACTGGCCCATTTCGATTACAATTCCCATCTTCCTACAAAATTACCTTACAACAAGAAAACAAATTGTACGAGCGAATTTGTTTTGAAAAGTTACAAATTGTTGAGGACAGCATGTCAGAGAATCTCCCAGGGCTTCGTGTGTAGAGCAGCCAATAAAACCGCCGTCACTCATTACAATCACTTGGAGTTCTCATGAGGTCAGGTTGCACTCACGGTCAGACTGAATCAAACCGCCACAACAAATGAAGGAATATTGGAAAAGTGGATGCTTTGGGGATGTTATGCTCCCTGCTCGTGTGCTGATTAGTCTTCTCGTTAATCCTCTAAACTTCTTGTGCAGCTTGGTAGTAAACAAGAGGAGACTGTATTTCTGTTTGTTTCTTCTGTGCAGTCCATCATTCAAAAAGTTTAAATGGGTACAAGTGGGAAAATGCAGAAAAACAACAGCTATGTGGTGCCAAGCGAGTAAAAACAAAATGGAGTACAAAAGAAAAAGTCTTGTTACTGAGCCAATATGAGGAGATTTACGAAATGTTGAATAAAAAATATTTCATTGCAAATATTCCAACGTTGCACAGTAACTATAATTAAGAATGTTCTTAGTAGCTATAGTGAAGTCAAACAACCTCCTCGTTGCCATAGTTACTCTAGACTTTATTACCTTTATTAGGAGGATATGTTTTTGGTGCATTTTTTTTATTTGTCTGTTTGTCTTACAAAATGATTTCCATGAAACTTGGTGGAAAGGTGCAGCAAGGGCCAAGGAAGAACCCATTAAATTTTGGAATGGCTCCATGTCACGTGGTTAGATTCACAAATTTCGTTTTAATTACTGTATGCCAATGTTGCGATATGCGGCTTTTGGACGTATTGAACATCTGCACTCAACAATGCCACACATCTTAATCTCCAGCAGATGGCACTTAGGTTCAATAATGACAAAACACAGCCAATGTAGAAATATGATGACTCCATTGGAAATACTTCCAGACTTATAACGTGGTTGCGTTTGCAGATTTGCACATCACAGTAGAGTTGAGTACTGTTCTTGGTGGAGGTCTGCACGCTCCAAGTGCCCTTCTAGTTATCTAATGCGTTACTGATAATAATAAATCAAATCTAACGTGCAAGCTAGGCTAGTAAGTGAGCTGATACTAGCTGGGATATTTGGTAAGAACGTAGTTATAAAATGGCGCTCTGTTCAGCACTTATTCTCAGAAGACATCAAAAATGTGAAAGCATTCTTTCAAATTCAATAATGACTAAAGTGATATAATTACTAATTTCTTAATTACATTTTTTTTTTAATTACCTGCCTGAATTTGTGTACCTGTTACTCATCTTTATACTCCTTAGAGCAAATTCAGGAACGTTCAGTTATGATTTTATACACATAAAAGGAAAATAAGGTCAGAAATGTTAATGAAGGCTTTTCCAGTATAACACATTACAATGAAAAAAAAAAAATACATCACTATACACAAGTAAAGACATTTGGGAAAACCTTACCCTTGTTACACTCAGTCAAAAATTTCTACAATAGAAATAATAAGTAATAATCATTTAAATGTATTTTACATTTCGATACTGTCACCCATGTGTAATTCTGAGAAAATATTTGCGGTTTTCCATATATTATTATCTAAATATTTGCTTTAAAAAAATCTAATTAAATTTTTCCATTTTTCATTTCCATTATTTTATCATTCTGAGTTTATCATCCCATTATTTTATCATCCTGAGCCTGTATCTGTAGGCATCATTTATATGATGTGTTGATTTGTGCAAAGCATTATGTGTAATATTCTGTCGCTGATGTGTTTCTCATGCCCCTTTTGCACACTCTGTCAGTAGCGATGCAGGAAAAGGGAACGCCCCATTCGTCTGTCAGATAACTCCCACCAGACGTGTCCAAGGTAAACAGGGTGTGTATGAGGATAAACTTCCACAAGAGGTGTGTTTCTGTCATGTACTCGACTAAACCCCTCTAATTACCGTCCAACAGAAACAACCTCAGACTGTCAGAGTGGGTAATGAGGTCAAAACGTACATACAGGAAGACAGGATAAGCCTAGGGTCTGTAAAGCTGACGTAATCTCCACCCTGTCTAATAAGACATGAAGATTACGTCCAGGACACCGATGCTGCTTTGGAAATGGAGGTATGAGACTACAAACTTTGCATAATCATAATCACATATTAATTTTGAATGTTTCACACAGATTGTAGTACTATGATCTACATTCAACAAGTCATCAAATCCGAGTGAGATAAAGACTGGAGTTCCTCCAGATGTTACAGCAGAGGTGCTGAACTGGGTTCCTGGAGATCCACCCTCCTGGGTTTAGTTCCAACTCTTAATTCTTCCAAACTCAAAAGGTATCAGGAGCATTTAAAGTGCAAATACTACACAGTGGTAGTTATAATGTTCAGTTCAAGATTGATTAAAAATTGTTTTGAAGCTTAGAACTGATGAACCTTCTGAGATTAGAGACTGGAGAGATGTTTTTGATTTGGATGATTGAAACCTTCACACACAAGAAAAGTGCTACGTTCGACTCGGAAACTTGTCCTGTATGGAAGTGTTGTTTTATACAACTTGACATAAATGTAAGAAGTACTTTGTTTACTGTTAATCCTGTCAGCTGTGGACCTTCCCGACGTTCCGAGCAGGAATTTGAGGCAGTTTTTGTTGCTTTTTCACATCGACAGAAATAAATATTAAATATCCCTGTGATGTAATCCCAACGTAAACAGTGGGGGCAGTATAGCATCACGTGACCGTCTTGACAACTGACTAAACAAACTAGCATTGTGTCTCATATAGCATATTTATGTCTGATTCCAGAAAGTTACTGAGTGCTAACTTGACCTGGCTTTTCCTAAAACTGTTAGTGTGTGAATTTTTAAAAACCTCCCACAGCCTCCAAAGTTCTGTTTTGCGTTCCAGTTTTCTGCTACTTCTAGATCAGTACAAACACGTTTGAAAGTAAAGTTGTTGTGTCGCGGCTAATCCAGTCAAGAATGTTTGGAAGTTGCCAACACACATTTTCCATATAGCACGCAGGGAGATATAGGCATGTAAATGTGATTGAAATGTAATTTATTATGCTGTAAACTCTTTTTGACTTTTCCAAAAAGAAAACAAAACAAGGTCAAACACAGGATTCAAAATACTTTCGATGTGGTTGGAATTCTGTTGCGCTCCGTCGTCTAACCCACAAACAAACTGTTCCATTACCTAATTAAAGGTTACCTATTGGTGCCCTCATGACATGGAATCCAGTGCATGCACAACATTCGTCACACATAGTCGTACGATAAGTAAACAGTTTTCTTTGGGCTTTACAACCAAGGGTAAATAAACGAACAAACAGTCTTAACACATTTCATAATAATATATCATAAATCAAAATATCATAACCTAAACCAAAATATCTCTTACAGATTTTCTTTCCTAAATTAAAAAGTGCTTAATATGGTGCTCAACGAGTTGTTTTTGACTTGAGCTCATGACAACAATCACAACAACAGCCTAGTCAAGATTTCTGTGCATCAAATCACTGAACATTCACAATGTTCAATTCTATGGAAACTCTGACGTGTGGTCTAGTGGACGTCTCTTTTATTCCCACAGATGTACCTAAGATGTGTGACCCCGGCCAGGGTAAAAGCTGTTACGGATTAAGAATAAATGAATTAATTATTAGATCTCTGTTCTTTTGTATAGAAGTGTCAAACATCATGTTTGGTCCACTATAACACCTCGTAGTTTTGCATTTTTCCTTGGCTTTAATGGGAACCTAAAGCCCACAGGAAGTATGCAGCTAGTTAGCTGTGTGAGGAGTGTAATTCTGACCAGCTGGCGGTTTCTGAGAACATAAAGGGTTACAAAAAACTGCTTTCCCTCCATTTTAAGCAAGAATGAGGTTTATTTTTGGAAAGGCCTTTTCGTATTTTAGTGCACCGACGCATTAATCATCCGTCCAAACACACTGTGCAAAAGCGCCCGACTTACTCAAGAGCAATAAAAAACAATTACAGAACCACAGGATTTTCTGTATGTAGAACACAGAGTGCCCTTTGTTTTGTTGTCATCAGCATGTGATTAACTAACATATGAGCTGCTGTTGGTTGATGGGCAAAAAAAGGGATGAAATGTTGGGCATAATATAATACCAGTGAGTTATTATGTACTATAATTATATGAAAGAATGAGTGTCATATTAAGAACCAAAAAATGCTCGTTATGTAATTATTATTTTTTCAAATTTATGATCTAGCCATTTTATGTTGCTGTGTGGATTTTATTTTTTGTCCCTTAGTGCTCACACTGAAGACAAAAGACGTGTCAAAATCAATAGACACATCTATTTGTCTTGCATACACACATGCAAGTATTGGTTTTATTATTTTGTTTACGAGTTTAAGACATTGTGATGTCTTTATTTGTCTGTTATTCGAATTCTTTCCTAATACTTTGAGGTAAGACAGGTCTTTGAAGTTCAAATATTCATCGACTACATATCCTTAACAATGGGGGGGGGGACCAAAACAATAACCAGTAGTGACAGCGCTGCATTCTGATTGGTCAGAAGATGCTGACTCATTTTCTATTACAGCAGTTATAATATGTTATTGTTAAACGATTTCTATGCTCCAAATAAAGGGCTGATATATAATTCTGTCTGCTTGAATCTGCGAACGCCCTCACAGGGTGAACTGTTCGTACGTCTACAGAACGTGAACGTTTCCTCTAGGAGGCGCTGTGACATGAACAATACCTGAATTTACTGAATTACACACTGAAAAAAAGTGTTTCACTGTAGGAATAATAACCTGAAGAAAACACGGGCTGTTTTGAAAAGTGCTGGGCAAGAAAGAAATCACACATGGTTACCTATAAACCAAGCGAATTCTCACTTAAAGCATCTCATCTGTAGTCAGCAGTATGAGCGACTCAAAGATAGCAGATATACATCAGCTCAGAAATATAAATAATCCTTAAAGAGATTTTAAAAAAATTCTGTATGGAAAACATTTATTTATTTCAAATGAATGAAAGGAGTATCCAGTGTGAGCGCGCTGGTATGGTGCAATTAGTAAAATGATAAGCTGTGTGTTTTTTTGTGAGAGAAAAAAGGGAGGCTGGTGAGGGAACTGTTTATAGCATTAAATTAAACTATAAACGTATAAAAAGTAGAATGTGTCGTTCTCTAAAAATACAAAATGTAAATAAATTGCTGTACAAAAGGATTAAAATACTTTGGGATATGCTTTGAAAATAATAATTAGAATATAAAGTTTGTGGTGCTGAAGGTCACTGCTTCATCACACAAACCAGTGGTGGATTAGTTTCCTAACTTAAAACATCCAGTACAAATTCATTCTAACTGTCTTGATGTCAGAACTGAATGCACAGTAAAGCTGCAATGATTTACTGAGATCAAATATATTTTAGACATGTTTCGGTGTTGTGTAGCTTTATACCGTGACCTAAAAAAGCAGAGAGCTTCAGAAAAGTTCATTGATAAGGCAGATCTAAGCTGTTTTGACATGTTGTACTGTCATCCTAAGTTGAAGAGTTGAACAGTTGAACAAAGGCTCATCCTCAAGGTCACTTGGATCACACGGTCATTTTTCTGATTTCCTTTTCCACCGTGAAAAATGCTCGAAGTCTTCACGTTCCCCAGGTGGCGATTTGAATCACAACAGAGCTGTAGTTCAACGTCGGCTGAAGTGTGAACGTTTGACTTCCTCCTCGGCTTGGCTAAATGATGCGTGGAGGTGAAATATTTAGCATCTTGAGAGTATTTAAATCCAGAGCTGTCTCACGTTTGCTTCACACGTCCGTGAGCGGTTTTGCATAATAGCCATATCCATCAACTCCATTTCCGTCCATCGTGTCCATCAGGGAACTGTCTCAGGACGAGGTGTGCCAGACGAACACCTGAGGTCCTCGCTTGGATCGTCGTCGGCATCTGTCCGATTAAGATGGATATTTAGTTCAAATGAAATCATGACATTCCTACGTCTGAACCCCAAACAGATGGTTCTTCACTGTGCCAGACATATGGGGAAGAGATACACACCTTTGGAGTATTAAAGGAGTGGAAGCGAAGTTTCCTTAATCGGTTTTCTCTGCACAGCTTGAGAAGTTCAGCACAGAGCCTTAGTGTACTTGATGATATAATTACTGAGTAATTACACAATTATCAAGCATTACGTATGAAATAAAATACTTGGGGGGTGTTCTGCTATAGGAAAATAATTAATGATGGAGTGGTGTGATGAAGAGCAGTTACTGTTACCACCCTGAAGTTCATTATTTTCATATATCAGCATGCCCTGAAACGTTTTATTATTCTTATACTACAGTAGTTGCACATTGTATAGAGTTGTAGGTACATTTAATGTTGTGGAACGTCTGCAGAACAGTTAGTTCATGTTATCGAAGCTTTAACAGATCTTTCTGGTCAGTGCTCATGATTTCTAATGTCTTCAGAGAGCTGCTGACACTGGAGACTCCTTCCAACAATGCCAAATAAATGTTTTCTCACAGAATACCTCGTTACATCATCAAATATCAGTCCTGCATGTGTTAATTTAAGAAATCAATAAAAGTGTGTATGCAACGAGGAATGAGTAATTCTCACTTCAATCTGCCCAAAAGAGAAACGTGTGAAACACCACAGCGCTGAGTGTGAATAGCATGGGTGCAGTGAAGCATGAAGCCTGGTCACAAGAGCTGATTATTTATTAGAGCATGACTGTACCCAGCCTCAGGTCTCTACACACACACACACACACACACACACACACACACACACACTCACTCACTGTTTTACCGATGAGACACTGGCTCAGGTTCAATAGAGGGTTGAAAAGAAGTGACAAAAAGCAGAGTGTGAATAAAAGAGAGTGAGAAACAGAGACCAACAGAGAAACACTACTAGATGTTCTGATAAAATACATCAATTAAAGAAAACTTGATTTGTGAATGTGAGTCTCAGACTCCTGACTCAGAGTCCCTAATTTACTGATTCATTATACTGAGTTCATGTAAAACTCAGAATTCAGAATTTCCAACCTTTAACCAGACAAAAACAAAACAAAACAAAACAAAAACACTCAACCTGGAATTTCTTATGGCGTTCAGTCAGGACGGTGTTCTCAAACCCCAGTTCGGCATATGAAGTCATGTCTACGTGGATGCTCACCCCATCGACGGTGTAAAACAGAACTTCTATACGTTTAGATATTAGTAGTGGTGTACTTTAAAGATAGCTCATGTTGATCATTCGTTTACTTATTAATTCATCCTAAGGGAGTGATTAATCCTGGTCAAGGTCATGGTGGATCTGGAGCCTATCCCAGGAACACTTGGCGTGATGCGGCAATACACCCTGGTTGTAACGCCAGTTCATTGCAGCGTGTTACGCAAGCACGTATTCACACCAACAGGAAATTGAAACCAGAGTTAAACCTGGAGGAAGCCCAGACGGACACTGACAGCATTGAAACTATGAAAAATTACACAATAATAAGAAGTCATTTTAATATTAATACCTAAGAACCATTCAGCACTAAACTGACACATTTAAAACAGAAAAAAGGTGCTTTTTAATGCTTAGCAAGCATGATTTGGCTGAACTTGTCGGCGTAGAAAGAAGGGAAGTTCTTCTGATTGATCACCTTTGTCCTGTGATGAAATATTTCCTTCCTGATGGGCGTGGTGTCATCCAGGGTGACCCCGCCTTCATCCGCTGGGCACAATATCTCAATGAACGGTTTGATGAGGATGGAAATGACATGCTATGACCTTGAGACTCACCACATCTCAACCCAACTGGGAGATTTGGAAGTGAGAGTTTTGGGTGTATTGGGTGTCACTCTTGTTTTTGGCAAATCCTTGTTGTCTAAAAACCAAGGGAAACAGGAAAGAGGTCACTGTCTGGAACATTGATGAGAGAGTACAGCTTGTCCATTGGTCAGACAATCAGTCCGTGACTTCACTTCTACTTTTCTGTTCCATAAACCCCTGTGTCACATCCACAACAAGGCCTTGGTGAAGCACAAATCCAGGCTGAACTGTGTCAGTGCTTTGTTTTTGGGTGTACTTACTTTAGCCGTGTCTTTGTGGCATTGATCACAGTCGTGATTAAGCTCTTCTCTGTTAATGAGAACTGTGCTGACCCTCACATGAGTAAGAAAAAAATTTAATTGGGTCACTTGGAAAGAGAGTTGCTCTCATTGCTGTGAGATTGGAGCATTTTTTTTTGGTGCGAGGATTTACAAACTATATAAAAACAATCAATCATGGGTCATCATGGGTATTCAGTAACAGACAGGATATAGATTTGGGTTGCTGTGTTGGGAACTGGGTCTGGGGTTCTATCATGGCCTCAGGTTTCTGTCTGTATGGAGTTTTACATGTTCTTATCGTGTCTGTGTGGTTTTCGCCATGCTCTCCAGTTTCTCAAACCTCCCAAAACAACAGTAGGTGGATTGGCGACTCTAAATTGTGTAATATATCCCTTTCACACTCTCACTGAAAATCGTTTATTTACCGCTGTTATGCTGTAATCGTGTCGTGTGGGAATGGGAGCAAAATAGTAAAGTCAGAGTGTTAATCTATCCATTGGCAACCTGGTACTACTAACTGTAATTTTTTGCCATGACTCCAGTTGACTTTGATTTGATTAACGTGTTGTGACTGGCTGTGACGTTGTTGGCGTGACGTAAATGATGATTCCGTGATATTTCGGCAGAACTACTGACACCTACATAATGCAAATATTCATACTACCTCGTAAAAAAAACAACAAGGAAAGAAAACACTGGCAGACATGGCTGGAAAGTGGAATGACACAGAAATAAAAGAACTGACGACTTGCTGCCTCGTGAATTCATATTTGATCTCGCATGTTTTACACGTCTCGCAGACGTTCGCTCTCTGTAGCATCCCATTGAATGCAGTCAGGTGGGAATGCATGTCACCTGCTGCTTTACCATTATGGAAGATTAACTGAAAGAATGAAACTTTGTTATCCATCCTGTGTAGTTTTTACCTGATACGGTAATGGGCTTTGTATGTGAAAGCGGCTATAGTGTGTGTGTGTGTGTGTGAAGCCCTGCAATGGACTAGCATGGTGCTAGCTAGCCTGACCAGGATAAAGCAGCTATTGTACATGCATGACTGAGTGTAAATAAACAGTAAATTGGTGATTCCACAGTTGTGATAAACATTTAAAATTGTACTTTTTTTTTTTATTTAAAACTGCTTTTTAAACATCATTATATGTGTTAATCCATCTTAGTCAACAGCCTAATTTTTTATGAGGTGTCGGCCATATTTTGTTTTCAAATGAATAAGAAAAATGTCGCTAACTAGCACCCATGCTAATAACATAAGATTTTTGTATGAGATGTTGTTAATTCGAAGGCAGAGTAAGATCTTATTAAATCATATGAAGGGCATTTTGGCAAAGAACAACAATTACTTATTATAATTTAGCAAAACTATGTCCAGGTCAGACAAAATAGAAGCGAAGCGATTGTGAAACGAAAGAGTCGACTCTAATTGGTGAGCTGAATCAAATGATTTGACACACTTAAAAGAACGCTGAACAGGCAACAGCGGCCCCTAATGGTGAAGGCGTAGTATTACATTTACGTTTACCTGCACGATTAGCCTATTTGGTGTTTTAGTAGGGCACTTGTCTTGCTTATCATTATTACAAAAGCCTGGTAAGCAGTCTGCCTAAATAAATCTTGTTGCATGGATTTATTTGCATAGAATTTAGTGCCTGTTTGATTGCATTACATTTTGTTTCGGTGAAACACTAAGGTGTGAATGAGCTGCGGTTAGGACTCGGGTGAGGTGTAGTCTTTCCTCTTTTGACTGTGCCTGTGAGGTGTTAATGGGCCTGTTAACATGCACTGATAGCTTTTTATCAGCAATGAATTTCGATCTTTGTGTGTGGTAGAGAAACTGTCTTGTTCTCAGTTTTCTTAACCGCGTGAACATTTCTCCTTTAGTTATGTAGTGTACATTAAAAGCAAATATATCGTCTATCATATTCTTTTTATTTCATAATAAAGTTAAACGATTATATATATATATATATAAAATAAAATTTAAAAAAGGAAAAAATAGTTATTGATTTACAATTTAATGATTTAAGTTACACTGTTATCTGTGGTGTATGTTTTTAAACTGTTTAAGTTAACAAAAGGAAGTAGAGGGGATACAAATCAAAATAAAAGTACACTCAGAAAAATATACGACTAAATTGTACCTTCCCTTGTCACTGGGGTGGTATAATCGAGCATGCATCTTTTGTGCCTTTAATATTTATCTTTTGCCTGAAAACACGGATAAAAAGCACTTTTAGATGTAAAGTGTACACTTTCTCCGAATTTTTTATTTTATTTTTTTACAATTTAGTACATTTTAGTACAATTTAGTACAATTTTCATAGCCTACTAGTTAGTGAGATATGCTTATAAATAGAAAACGGAGGTATTGTGTTTGCACTCCTATTTGCTACAAAATATTGGATATTCAAGGTAACTATTTTAAGACATTTGTAATAAAATATGATGACTATATGATTCATTTGGACTATCTGAATGTGAAGCAAATCCTCCATTACCCACAATGCTCCGCATCCTCCTTGTCTTTTAAAAACGGCGGAAAAGCAGCGCTAGATGCACAGATGAGTTACGTTGTTCGTGTGTTCGCAAGGGGGACCTGTACTAAAGGACATCTTCGTTTGCAAAGACAGCGAGGACATTTTATTCTAGAAGTGTGATACTAATATTATTTGGAGCCACTGGGACCGCTTGAAGAGCCAAATCATCGCAGACACCAAGAAATGTCTAATAAGCGGATTACGACGGTTGATTTGCGGAACTGATTTACACTTGGGTTTTGTTTAGGTCGGACTCTTTATTGTTGTACCGCTGGTACAGTTCGCGACAAAGCCGGAAGTATGAAAAGGGCCAATTTGGAAGAAAGTTAAAATATATTGAGCGCTAAAGTGGACTCATAAGTGTGCATTTAATGCAGAATTTGATTAAAACAATTTAGAAAAGAGCGCCGAGTAGAGAAATTTACGATTTATTTTTCGCAGCTATAGCGGTTCATTTCAACTTCCTGTTCCGGGTCAGTGCAGCTTGGGTATTTTGGTTTCTATGCCAAAACGGCGTGTGATTCTTTATCGGACATCTGAAGCTATCTGCTCAAACTTTTTTCTAAAAAAATTTAAGCTATTTCGATAGCTAAAATGCAGCGACCACATTTCCGTCCTCCGCATCCAGCTGCTGGCCCGAGAGCCGGATTTCGGACTCCTCCGCCCGCTTTTGACAGGGCAGGGGGTGGCAGGTTTCCCTCGCCGCCCTGGGCTTTCCAAAACGGGCCGTACGGACCCAGATTCGGGTCGTATGGCGGCTCTCCGGGCACACACACGCCGCCCAGAGAGTTTAGCGGTAATAGAGGCGGTGGTAGCGGGATGTATGACGGCAAGCCCGCCGGACAAACACCGCGCAGATCGAACGGTAGTCCTTCTTACAGACACTCGCCTTATCAGAGTCCCGGAGCAAACAGCGGATATCAGGTAGAGACCCAGCGCCTCACAAAGGCCATTATACACTCTCCAAGCAAAAGGGTACTAAACTGTACCTTCCCTCATCACTGGCGTGCTTACTCTGATCTTTGGTCCCTTTTAGGCTGCTTAAATACCTTATTTTTGACACTAGTGATGGTAGAATGATTAAATGATTGTTTGTTTATGTAATGATTACGTTAAATAACTTGATCTCTTTTACTGTTAATTCGCGTTTAGAGTAATATTTTACACATTTATAGCAGCATTAAATTACTTTCTGATTATTCTTTAACTAGAAAATGTCATCCTATAACTTGTCCATGAACTGCTCCGAGTCTAGGTTTAATTCGACAGAGCTTTTGGTTTACAAGAAGTTTGCTTTCATATTTCTTAAAGAAATTACTGAATTGCCTCCATATTGTAGAAGCAGACGGTACAAGAAGCGCTCATGCAACTCTTCACAGTGAATTGGCTTCACATCATCTATTTTATTTACTTTTGTAGTACATTGTAAAAGGTGTGATGGTTATTTTATAGATTAAAAAAAAAAAAACCTGTTCCAACCACAGTAACAAGGTACAGTTGAGTACCCTTTTTCCGAGTGAAGGTGTTAAATACAACTTAATGAACTCTTAGTGACTCAGATTAGAGCCTGAGCATAATTATAAACAATTCTCCCTTTAAAATGTGCTTAAATGATTTACAACACTATGATGTGCCACAGGCGCAACAGATTTCTCTTTGTCCTATTTTTACATGAAGTAAATTGTCTCCTAAAGGGCTCTCCGTGGACATCCACACCGTACGGCAGGGAGAGAGGCTCAAACGATATGGATAAGTATTACAAAGCGTCCATGCTTCAGGACCCGTGGGCTAACCTCCAGCCCGTTTCAGTGACCCAGACCCAGTCCAAATGCAGCTCCCAGCAGGCCACACACACAGGCAGGACAGGGAGGTACTACAACAAAAACTCAACCGCGTAACACAGACCTTTTTTCTTTCTTTCCTGTTTTATTCTTTTTTGGTAATTATATTTCGTTGGGCAACTCTGCAGTTGCCCAGAGTTTGAACACAAAAACCTGGACTTGGACCCACCAGCAGCAATAACACTTCCAATGCTCATTGTTTACAGCATTTTTTTACCCAATTGTACCTTTTTGTACATGTTCATTTTGAGTATAGGGTCCAGACAGGCGCATACACACACATTATTTTATTATAAACCAGATTTATTGGGTTCATTGTAGTGTTTTTCACTACACACTAAAACCGATGTTTTGTTGCGCAGACTGGATCCTGCCTGAGCTTCCTCATTAGGGAATTTCTTGAGCTATAATTATTAATAATATAATAATTATTCAAGATAAATAATCGTCGCTGCAGTTTTGAGTCGATGATGCCACGCGTGTGAACAGCATTAAGAGGTCTGATCTACCTCTGAGCCGACGCTGTTGACCAACTCGACCAGCACAACCTTTTCTAGGCATTTTATTGTAATCTTGTATATTCTGTAAAATATTTTTAGACTTTTTCTTTACTTTTATTTCAGATGTCATTTTTTTTTTTTTTGGTTAAAAAGAAAGTAAGTTAGCAGTGTAATTTTCCTTTACATTCTCAGGATTTTCTAAATGCCTAGGTACCTCGATCGAGTCACTCCCAACTCGGCTTTGAAATGAGTTTTAATTTGGGGGGGGGGATTTCATAAATCTCAATTTATGAAAAAAGATTGTATTTAAACCCTTTGTTGATGTTTTTCGCTCTGATATGATTTCCTGAAATGGTGAACTTAGAGGTGTCTATATGTTCGATATTTAATCTGTCTCAGTTTTATATCTTTAAATGTTAAAAAAAAAAAAAAAAAGGCCTAATTTTTTGTCATTTCTTTCACCAGTCATAAATATAATCCGTTAATATTCCAGTAATGCAAAACGTCTGACTGTTTGTTGAAACTGTTTTGGTTTAACGGTAGAATAAACAGTCCAGAATGTAACATGTTAACCACGACGCTGGACGGATTCACAAGAAAGACACCAGCCGCAACATATTCTAATAAAATCTCTTGTATTTTCATTTTTTTGGCTCTGGGTTACAGATGCATTAATTAACACGACATTTCAGAACAAAAGGTTCCAAAGGGCTTCAGCAGAGCACACTGTGTTTCAGCGTCATTACCCCGTGGACCAGAGCGGAGTCAGTTATTACGCTGGAAAAGGTTTGGGAATAATCCACGCCCGAGTGCTGACATCGCTGACAATACAGCACTGTTAGTGGATCAGAGTTAGCAGGAAACAAAATTCAAATAAGGACAGAGCTGTAGATCATGTTACCAGGGACCCACACGGTGCATGTAATTATACATCACAGAAAATAAACCAGATTTTCTTGTTGAGGACTTCATGAGATGATGCGCTGAGGTCTGCAGCACTCGTTCGTTCTTTTTTTTCCTGATTATTTATTATAAGCTCATGCGATGCAGTTTTGAACAGAAGAAGTGAAAACAGCCCTTTCCATTACAAAAATAAAAGAAAGAAAATCAAATGCACTTTGAGAACAAAAATGATTTGAGGAATCATAGGAGAAAGAAAACCCCTGAATAATTTAAAATATCAGTCACTGTGTTTTTTTTAGCTAGCATCAATGTCATGTATACGTGTCAGTCGCACTGAGATCTGCGACAGCGTATTAGGATAATTGTAGGAAAAAAATAAAAGAAATTAAACATTTTACAGAGCTGGGGAATATTCTGAGAACAAAACTTTGCGGGAAACAAAACGTGGAATTCTTATTTACTTTTGTCAAAAACCTGAATTGACTACAAAGACCGCATTTCCTCTAACTCTCGGTCCAGCCGTGGCGACTGCTGCGTGACGCCTTTGATCCAACCTCGCGGGGGAAAAAAAACGATGTGGTTTCTTGACAAAATAAATTGAAATATAAAAAAAAGGTTGGAAAAACAATTTCTGAGATTTTATATCCCGGGCCCTTTTCTCAGAATATTGCCCCTTCCTCAGCTCCATAATTCCTTTCATTCTGTCTGCCTTTCTTTTCCTTTCCATCTAAAATGGCCTCGTAGATATGAATGTCTGATGGTTCAGACAGTACTGTGCAAAATCACTCTTTTTATACAAATTTGCTTCTTACGAGGTTATTTTATGATTTTTGCATTATTGAGTCAGTACAATTTTTTTTTTTTAGTGTTCCAACAAAAACTTCTTTACTACTGAAATATTTTTGCACTTCGGTAAAGAAAGTAGTTATTAAATAAAACACCACTGCCTCGGACCAGAGAATATAATTAAGGCTGTCGTGGTTTAACAGACGCGGGTGAGAGAGTCAGAGTCTCCAGAAGAGGCGTGGCAGAATCTCTAAAGCGCTCGGTTGTAAAACTGCACAAATTCTACCGGAGACTGCAGCAGTTTTAAAGCTTAGCTTTATCACATGAAATATTTCCGCTTTGAACCGTTTACTGCTGTGTATAGTCGAGTTTTATCTTTGCTCTACAGAATTTCTTTGCATGTGTTCCAGACTTTTGCACAGTACTTTGTGTGTGTGTGAGTAAGTAATACACGTTAATCCCGAAGGCATGGTGTTGAGTCGGGGCTCTCAAACACGTCATAGTCTAACTGTAAATTTATCTCCACGGACCCTCGCGATACAGATTTAGGAAAACGTACGGCTTTCTAAAGAAGTTTTCTGTTGGTTTTTTTGAGTTCTTTAGAGTCGGATTAAAATGTTCAGACCGACTATAAAGCTATAAACACTTTGATAATCCTTGATTGATTTGAGGCCCACAGGTCCAGCAAATGTTTATTCTTACCAAATGATTTATTAATGTAATGAAGTTGTGTGTTTACACCCTTTACATGTGTGTATGTAGTGTCAGGGTTGAGGGTTTGTTTACACCCTTTACACGTGTGTATGTAGTGTCAGGGTTGAGGGTTTGTTTACACCCTTTACACGTGTGTATGTAGTGTCAGGGTTGAGGGTTT
>JAQQZR010000018.1:2273328-2285713 GCA_030068235.1 Notoglanidium macrostoma | reverse complement strand
GTGTGTATGTAGTGTCAGGGTTGAGGGTTTGTTTACACCCTTTACACGTGTGTATGTAGTGTCAGGGTTGAGGGTTTACCTCGCTCTGAACGTGCCGAGGTAAAGCAGGGTTTATAATACGCCTGGCGCTGAATACGGTGATCCACCACTAAAGCGTGTCCACTCTAGTGTGTGTAAATGAGGAGAACCGTAACAGGTCATCTGCCTGAAATTTTAATAATCTCGTGTCCTAAAAAGTTCCATTTAGTGGTTTGTAAAGTCGAGGCACTCGTGTTTGTTCACCGATCTTTATCTAATTCGGATTTCAGCCACGACCCTGACCTCATCACTGATCAAACCAAGACCAGAATAGATTTCCCGCTAGCAAGCTTTGCTTAATTTAATATCAGCTTTTCAATATATACCATATAGCTTTCTCTAAAGTGCTCACACAACCCAAATATCCTAAAAAGAAATGTGTAGTGAACTAAGGCTGCGTTTACACTTGGCGGTGTTTTTGCATCCAGCAGATGAATTGATTCGATTTGTCACGGTCACAGCAAATCATTTTACTTCAGTAGTGTCCTTCCTGTTTGTCCTACAGAGATGTTAAGTATGCATTCGTCATCAGGAACTTGAGGTACGGTTTCTGGCTATCTGGGGTTTTTGCCGTTCGTCCTTCGTTAGAAAATTCTGCTCCATGGAATACCGTGCTACCCATGAACTGATTACATTTTGGCATTGATCCAAACATGGTCGGACATTTTAAGGATATTTCAGGCGTACAAGGACGAACAAACTTGTTGACTCTACAGCCGTCGAGTTATACTAGATGTTCCCCAGAAAAAGTGCAGACCAGAGCGGTTTTTCCTCGAATATGAAAAAGGAAATGCACGCACCGAAACCATAGCAACACTCATACCAGTCCTAGCTAGTATCAGATATCTACATTAGGTTTATTATTATCAGAAACTCTGGGGATGAGAAGGTTGTTTGCTTTTGTTGTAGATCAAATGAACGTGAGCTGCACAGTGTGCGACGTGACCGTGCGCATGCAGAGTTAAAGTGGGACGTCACACTGGTGAACATCCTAAAAATAGACGCATTGTAATATTAGGAAGGAAAATCTTTCATTCTGTTCCTTATATTCATGCAACAATAGGATTGTTTTTCCCCCCCTCTGTACCCTGTCCTCCATGTTTGTTTTTCTTGCTTGCTGCCTAACCTGTGACCTGATTGGTCAGGAAGTAAGAAAAAAAAAAAAAAGCCTGTTTGTATCACTCTGGGCTTTTCTGAAATGCTTTTTTTTTTTTTTTAAACTTCGGAAGTGCTCTGCTATGACCAAGAAACATTCAGACCGGACTGCTTTATAAAAGCGTCCACGTTCCGCCTGCCTCGTGTCCACTTCCTGTTGGAGTACACGTAAAACGTGCCAATTGTGAAAGCAGCCTAAATGACTTTGTTATAGTAGTGCAGGGTCCTCAGTGTGCACGAAAACAAAACAAAACAAAAAACGAAAAGATGAGTCACATGACTCAACCTATGTACATTTAAATAATGAAATGAAATGGTTTCATATCAGTCTGATGATCAAGACTTGTCCTAAGTACATGTGTACATACCTGATTTTCAGTCCCTTGATACCCTTCGAAAAAAAAAAGCAGTCAAATAAAATGAGCTGTAATTAGACAGACATTGGAAATGGGCGGAAGTGACATCACGGCGCAGAAAGTCAGTCATTATAAAATACAACATCTCTCCCGAATCCTCTTCATTAAGCTCTTCCTTTTATTTTTCCCGTTCTCCTTGCCCTCCTCCATTTTCCGGGCTCGGATTCCTCGCATGAGGTCGAAAAACACCTGAAAGGAAAGTATTTAATAGATGATTAATATCCGGACAGAATCTACAGAACGACGCAGCGACGAGTGAAAAGAAATCAGTGAACCTTGTCCACGTTGGCCCGGGTTTTGGCGGACGTCTCCACGTAGCTGACGCCCCACTGATCGGCTCGGGCTTTGGCTTCCTCCGCTCCCACCTGCCTCCGGTCCTCCAGGTCGGACTTATTTCCGACCAGCAGGAACGGCACGTTCTCGTCCTCCTTTACTCGGAGGATCTGCTCTCTACAACACCGACACGCACGCGTTCATTGTTCACTGCTAATTACTTACAAGACGATCATTCAGTGATCATAAAAGCATTACATTATCTGACGATGAGAGTACTGAAGAAAAACAGAATAAAAGTAAAAAGAGCAAGTTTTAATTAGGTTCTGAACTCTGAGGTATTTTTCTAACCTGAAGTCGGCAGTGGCAGCGAAAGACTCGGATTCGGTGATGGAGAACACACAGAGGAAGCCCTCTCCGCTGCGGAAGTAGTTATCCCGAATGGCAGCGTAGTCTTCCTGCCCTGCCGTGTCCAGAATATCAATCTGCACCTCTTCTCCATCCAGCACCACTTTCTTCCTGTAGCTGTCAGCTTTAGTGGGCTCGTAGTCTTCCACAAACTGAGAGAGAGAGAGAGACAGACAGACAGACAGACAGAGAGAGACAGAGGACACGCCATGACCAAGTGAGTAAACACACAAAACACTGCACTTATATTTACGAACACATTATAAGAGAAATGATCCTTGATTGATACCTTGATTTTCCAACAACAGCCAAAAGTTTGTGCACCCCTGACCATCGCACCCATATGTCCATGTTGAACATCCCATTCCAGATTTATTCCCCTTTGCTGTTATAAAGCGCTCCACTCTATTGGGAAGGCGTTCCGCTAGATGTCGGAGCGTGGCTGTGGGGATTTGTGTTCATTCAGCTACAAGAGCATTAGCGAGGTCAGGCGCGGATGTTGGGATGTCGAGGAGGCTTCGGTTCCAGTTCATCCAAAAGGTGTTCAGTGGGGTTAAGGTCAGGGCCCCGTGCCCCCGTTAACACACCGTGTCTTTATGGAACCGTCTTTGTGCACAGTCATGGGCCTCTTAGTTCCAGTGAAGGGACACTAATGCTACAGCACACAGAGACATCCTATACAATTCTGTGCTTGCAAATTTGTGGCATCAGTTTGGGGGAGAACCTCATATGGGTGTGATGTTCAGGGGTGCTTTTGGCCATATAGGGTGTCATCTGGTCCCAAAACAAAACATTTCTATTTCACAAAAAATATATACACATCTCTAGTCATTTAAGATTTGCACATAGGGACAAGATTTATATATATAGGACACATGAGATCTGAGTCAACGTTGGTGCTTGGACACCTAAATATAATGATGATGATGGTGGGTTTTGATTTCCACCACTGTTTTTAGAAAAATAAAAATAAAATAAAATAAATAATCTCTCAGACCCTGTGTAGATTTAGTAAACTTCAGGTAAATTGTGGAAATGATGACATTGTGATGCTGTATGACGCTGTGACGAGACTGTATTTTACTAGATTAGATTAATGAAAGATCCTTTTATATAGAGGCAATTTTGTGAGTAAATCTTTTTTACTCACCACTAAACACATCTGACCTGTTGAATTTGACTTTACACTTTAGCAATTGAAAATAATTTAACATGCACTGTGTAAGGATGATCACGCAACATCGTACAATTAAATAACAGCACGTTATCTGCGAGACTGAAGTCCTACCTCGTCGTACATGAACTGGAGCGTGAGCGCGGACTTGCCCACTCCACCGCTGCCCACCATGATCACTTTGTGGAGGGCCAGAGAGTTCGGCGTTTTGGGTTTATTAGCTGCCATTTTTCCAAAAACGAGCCAGAGGAGGTAAACCAGACAGGAGGCGGGGCTTACTCGGATACTCAGCCCAGGGAAGGAAATCTGAGGAAAGAAAAAAAATAACCACCAGTTTATTGTAATGCAGCTAGTGCATAGTGCACTGAAATGCTCACGGTGATTACAATGCATTATGGGAACACGATGACGCTCCCGCTCCCGATGTGTCAGGCACTAAACAATAGCGCTTCTTATTCGCTCTGACATCATGCAGTAACACCGAGACACACAACAGAGTCGGGAGGAAAACACGGCACTCATTAACAATAATGGCTGATAATGAAAGAAAACCCCAGGCTGTGTTATTACCATTTTTATGCCTACGTTGGATGTTTTTTCTCTCCAGAATTGATGTTGAGGGGTTAAAATGCGGATGGGCGACACGCCAAACAGACCAGATTGTACTATGTGGCGTTCGATTATATTTTTACTGAATGTCTACTAAGATCTGACGTCACTTGTGGAATGAAAGGTCTTACACACGACCCAGTTATTTACAAACTCCTCAATACGAATTTATAAAAAGACTTACTCCAAATCGGTCAAAGGAGACGAATAATTTTTTCTTCAGATTATAAGCACTCAATTGAGGTTTTGTATTTTTATTCACTTGTAATAGTCTGTTCTTTATAGTACAGCAAACATCTCACTCTTTCGTATTATCTACATTACAACCGTAACCGTATACTATATAGATATTCACCTACTATATAAAGCCTGTAAATGCCCAAACTTCATGAGAATTGCCACAAAGTGCGTAATTACAGCAGCACAAGCAGCAGCTGCAGTGTCATGTAAAGGGAGTGTCGCAAATTATAAATACTCCCTTATTATGTAACCTTTATTTATGTCCTGCAGAAGCCTCGTCATCAATCCACAACAACCCCACAACAACAAAACCTCAAATGAGTCACAAGTGAAACTGGTTTCAAGTGACGACGATTTTCACTTTCTTTCACTGATGCGCAGCAGGGTAGATAAACACACCTTCTGGAGCAAATCAGACTGGTTTAGGACGAGACCGGTGGCTAAAAAAGGCCTCTCTGGTCCTCAGTAAACACACCAAGGTCAGAGGACGGGCTCCAGGATGAGCGAGGGAAACTTGTCTAAACATTAAACCCAGCATGCGCTCTATATGCAAAACCTACACATGACAAAGTCACAGAAGAGTGGAATATTAACCGTTTAACCTCCTGAGGCGGTGTGTTTGCCTGCAACCGTTTCGTTTCAGTTCGTTCAGCCGTGCGTCACTGGATCATCAGCGCAACTCTGCAGTCGAGTTCATATTTAATAAAATGTCCTCAATCTTAATGAGCCTTTACAAAGTAGCTTTCAGGCAGAATTTCTTAAAAGGTGAAATGTGATTAAACCTCTTCCCAAGTGCACCATTTTGCACGAAAGGTCATTTAATGAGACTCGCCATTTCCCAAAAAATACTCCGTCTGCCTTCAGAGGTAAAACATTAGGGATAATGTTTATTCCAGCTGTTCCATCACTTGTCATTCTATCCAGCTGCCGGATGCAGGTTGGGATGTGTGTGTGTGTGTGTGTGTGTGTGTGTGTGTGTGTGTGTGTGTGTGCTGTCAAAGGTAACAACCGCCCGGAAAACTTCTGTTCGCTTCATTAGAAGGACACGATGTTCAGTTTTCAGCTACAGTTTATGGTTTCTGAAAATTCAACAGCAGCCCCGTTTCTTGACCTGCAGGTCTCGGTGTTTGCAAAACAATTCTTCATTCATGAACTGCTGAAATTCTGTAATTTGAGTGCAATACTGCCATCACGCTGACGCGACACTGGATACGGTCTTCAGCACACAGAATCTGGAGAAGGACGAAATCACACCTCAATCACATCAGTTCCAGAATTGACTTAACTGAACAGAGTCTGGAACAACAGCAATTATCCAGAGTGATCGCTCGGAACCACTCGCTCCTGTTGAGGACGGCCCAATATGAGCTGCCTCAACATTCACCTAGAACTGTGAGAATGGCGTTGGACTGCTGTTGACCTTAGCGATTCTGCTGCAATGGCGTACGACTTAAATTACCACCAACGGTCTTGCACTCAAATCAGCTGAGACAGAACAGACTCTGTTAAAACTATATTGAATTATGTAACTGTACTTTCTTGACCAAGGCACGTGCTATTCGCCCTCTTCCACATACTTACATGAGCTCACAGACTCCAACAATTTGCTAGTGTCACTGTGATTGACAGGGGGGATAGAGTAATGCAGCTCCAACCCTGACAGCATGGCTGATTTTAGTCTCTAGGACTCCTGGCTTTCTCCTGAAATTGTTAAGGTCCTGCGAGTCCTGGATTAGTTTTACATGCGGAGGTGCATTAATGTAATTATTCCCGGAGTATGTCCAGGATATTGGTCCTGTCCGAATTGCTCATGTCAGTAATTCATCACTGTAAAGATACCCAGGAAGCTGCTACAAAAACCAAAGGTATCGTATACATCACAAGTATCTACACTCCTGGGCAAAAAAAAAAAAAGAAAAAAAGACGCAAACCCAATATTGCAAAACATTAAGCCTTTAATGGTCTCAACAAAAAAATCACTGGGCAGAAAATTAACGTCATGGAAGACGTCATAGGGGTTGTCAAACTAAAAAATACAAACATCTCTGACATGCTAGGGATGTCAGGGGGCTTCCCAGACACCATGTGGCTGTTTTTCGATTATGTCACGACTCGTTTGTCGTTCCTGACATTCATATTTGGGCCTGATGCTGGAAATTTGTCAGCCATGACAAAATCTGGCTGGATTCATGTAGTCTGATCCCAGCATTAACACAAAACATGTACGTCTGAACAGTACATACTCCTGAATCCAGACTGAAGTAAGGTCTGGCCTGAAAATGACAGACCCAACCCCTAACTGATGCTAGAAATAAAGGACTACAACTGGATTCCTTTGACCCTGAATCAAATCTGAGATCACAGAATATATAAAATGGCGCAGGCAAATAGCAAGCGATATTATAACAGCTGTGTGTACAGTTTGGCTCGGAATCCGGTTAGTGAAGCGCGTGCGCGCGTGCGGGCGTGTGTGTGTGTGTGTGTGTCCAGTCTATGGTTTGGGTGTGGTGCTGATATTGTATTCACTGCTTTACTGATATAAACCTAAAGCCACCTATGGTGACATATGGGACTATTTTATACTTGTATTTAGCTCCATAAGCACCCTAAAGGAAATTCCTTCCTTAAAAAACGGAAACATTACGTTTCTCTTCTTTTACTACACCTTCAGCTAACTGTAAGCTAATTAGCATTGGCTAGCAAGACCAGAACAGGACGCGCAACGCACGAACTATCATAATAAGCACTTTATTATTGCTCTACATGGCTAGCTTGAATTGACTAGCCGTCTAACTACCCACTTATCACGAATACAACACATAAATTAACTTACATGCATAGCCAGCACCCAAATATAAAGTTTAATCGCTCGGAATATACTAAAACTAGTTAGCTAGCTATCCTATTCCTATTCTACTGTTTATTTTTTTTTCGTATATGAGGAAAATGTAAATATTTAGTTAGCACCAGGGTTAGCTTACCAGTCGTCACGCGCCGATGATATCCTGTCAGAACCGCTGCTGGTGCCGGGGTAGTTTTCTTCTTTTACATCAGAAAAAAGATGACTCAGGAAAGCCCAGAGTTGCTTACTCACACTGTTAAGTGTTTCATCCGTCACTAAGATCCCGTCCTTGCTTGTCCCATGAGCTAACAGGCTAAACAACTGTATTTTAAAAAGCTCCAAACTAACCGCTGCGTCCTAATTTATTCTTGAGTAAACTTAGCTCGAGGGCTAACCAAATATCCTGCAGTCCAGATACGGAATACAACGGTGTAAATAAGGTTCACTGAAAACATATACAAGATCTATAACGTGTAAAAATATCCCAAATTATAATATTTTCTGATTCTCCTGTACCTTCACTATGAGACAAGTTTGACATCTTTGTTTTGTACCTTCTTGCGTGACGTAGAGGACAAGGAGTTGATGCTTAAAGGAAAAGAGTCGATTCTTTTATTCCCAATCGTCGGACAACAAAGAGTCGAATCTAAAATGAAGGAATCGATTCAGCCCAAAATGAGTTGAAAGTGAATCTAAAGTTAAGGAATCGATTCAGCCCAAAATGAGTTGAAAGTAAGAAATCTCGCTGATAAATATAATCTAGCACGCCATAAATCAGAGCAGTGTGTTATGTTTCCAAAGAAAATACTATGTAAAAACGTACAATAATAAAAAAGAAATGGCATATCGTAAAGTGTGCAGATTATTTCTATACAATTCTAAAGTGTCATGCATAATACGACCAATAACAACAGTGCGTTACGTATTTAAGTGATATTACAAAATATTTTTTTATTGTGAATCAATTCTAAGACAAAAGAATCAGAATCGGAGTCGACTCCAACATGCCTGGATTCCGCCCCCGTGACGTCACACGCTCTTGAGGTTAGCTCTGCACACGTAGACGCTCACTGTAGGACACTGAAAAAGGCCTAGAAAACTTTATCCACACATTTTACATTCTTCTGCTCTCCTAATATTCAATCATATTTACCTGCGTTAATATTTGTTGCTTGTGCTTCATTGACCAAGTATACTAGAGTCTACAAGGACTCGGTTGTTGAGCTTTCAATTGTGTCTATAGACATTATTACACATTATAATAATGTAACCAAGACAAGGACATAGACAGCACTGGTAATATAAGACAACTGCTATGAAAACACAATGCTGTCTGTGACGCACTCATGATGTTTGTGCTCAAGGAAAGATTTCCCAGCATTTGGTGGTTTTTGAGACACGTTGATCTAAAGCATCTGGAGGAAAAGAGCGCTTATGCATCGTAGAATTTATTTTAAATGACCCGGATTTTGCCGCAAGCACTTCAGTACGCAAAATATCCCGAATGAACTCGCACGATAAACATCCCACCACCTCTTTGTTAACTGTAGGTTTGTGACGAGCTTCCGCACACACTCATCATGACTATTTACTTCGTTTAAAAACAAAAGTCAAGGCATTTTATGGCTGTTTATTTGAGCTTTTGTGCAGAACAAAAGAATACACATTGTGACTTTTATGATGCACATCCAAGCATACAGATTGCAAAACAAATATTCAAACATAACATCTCAATTTCTCTCAGAAATAATACAAACGCAGTGTACGATATCTGTGGCTCCGTGTTTGACAACATAGTTCCACCACAGCCGTGTCATTTGGTTTGTCTGCAGTCTGGGCAGGCCGAGTTCGAGGCACTGAGTTCAGGAAAAAAAAAATCATGCTGCAAGAGATAAAAAAAAATAATAATAAAATGAACCACAGCATAGATGCTGTCTGTATTAGCAGCCCAGCTGTGGACGTTGTGAACAGCTGTATGAACAAATGAAATGATAATGCCTCTTGCAAGTGTTTCGAATAAATCAGGCATAAAGTGCTCTTGTAACTCCTCACACTTCTGACACGTTCAGTCGTTTGAGTTCAGGTTGGAACGTCTCACCGTACGTCATATGGGCGTGGCTCGCCATTCTTTGCCTTCTGTCAGCGCTCGAGGTTGATGGATAAACACGCTGTAACGCACGCCCTGGTTAGCAGCGGCACGTACGAAGCCGCTGTTAGCGGTCATAGTGACGGCACGGAGAGTATCGCCAGTACCGAAGATCATAAGCGACCTGTGGTTGACCTTGGAGCTGGCTACGAGGCGCCTCGTGCGCTCTGAGGGCTGATCAGGAACTACGGTGAGCCTGGTGAGGAGCTTCTCGGCTCGCTCCCGTTCACCAGCGCCACCCAGCGTGTCGAGGATGGTGCGGAAGTCTTGCACGGCTGAGTGGCAAGCGAAAAGCTCCTTCCCCTCCATGAAGGCGTCGAGCTTGGGCAGCACCTTCTCCTGGCGCTCCTGAGCGGCCTGCTCGGTCAGCACGTACTCCCTGAAGGTGAAGTGGCACTTCCCGTGACTCAGAGACGACACGTACGTGATGAGCGTGGTGATGTCCAGGTTTACGCGTGGACACTCGGTTACCTTGACGTCGGTGGGGAACGCCAGGCTCGCTACAACAGTGTCTCGGTCCACCCGGGTGTGCATGAGTCGCACTTCATCATCATCCTCTCCATCGTCATCCTCGACGTCCTGCTCGTCCTGTGCGAAATCGCCGTCCTCGTCATCCTCTTCTTCGTCCTCATCCGATCCGACGACCGTGTTCACGGCGACGATGTCACCTTTAACGGAGATGCCCATCTCCTTGAGTCTGTCGGCCATCGGACTGGAGACGCCGTTATAGAAGGCGAAGATGATGTGCGGGTTGCTGTACTGAATGGGCTGCTGGCGACTGGCCTCCAGGTAATCTTCCGCCTGTCGGATCACGCTTTTGTCGCCGTACTGCCCTCGGCCCTGCCATATGTTGTGTAACGCCTCCGCTTTGCGCCCGATGGCCTTCACCCACGTGTGTCCTCCGTTTGCCACCACGTCCACCACCAGCGTCTGCTTCCGTCCATCCGGACCCTCATACGCGAACACGTGCAGGACGCTGACGACGTTCTCGAGGCTCTCGGCCGACTCGACGACGGCTTTCAGGTGAGTCAGGTTAGTGCTTTGCAGGTGAGACTCTTTGATGGCGACTTGTCCGGCTTTCACTTTCTGCAGGAATTTGAGCTCGGCGCGGAGTTTGCTGCACAGTTTGGCGCGACCCTCCACTTCCTGGTTCTGGCGGCCGCACAGTAGATCCACTCGCTTCAGCAGGTCCTCGGCTGTTTTGATGCATTCTTGGAGCATCGGGCTGGTGGCCATCACTGTGACTTTACTCCTAAAACACGGAGAGGAAACAAAAACAAACCAAGGCCGTTATCAGCACCACCAGATCACTGCCAGTGTGACTATACAATGTACACAACCTTTGTGAACTGTGATTTTTCTTTTGCCGAGTTTTGTGCAAAGTTGCATGTGCAATACAAATGAAACTACTGTGGCGATGAGACTAAAAAAAATATCTATAATGTCTTTTACAAATGTTAATCCACAGAAGTGGTATAATGATGGTATAATAAGCACTTGGGATAACATCTCCCATGCCCCCCAACACCGTCAGCAAAAACATGAGCCAGGGTGAGTTCCACAATCACATTAGTGCTTGGTTTTTTTTTTTTTTAAAACAAACATTTCACTTGAGCCTGACAAGGTTCTTGATCTAGACATAACTTGACACTTCCTCTTCCTTTCTTCATGAGGCCTCTTGCCTCAACTCTCTAGTACACAAAAATAAAGTTTCATCACAAGCTTGTACATATACATTTATTTAATCCTTATGCTTAATTTAAGCTTATATTATGAACAAAAAAAAAACCAAGTGTCAGTATGATAATCAAGCAACATTTTATAACTGTGATAGTAAGGAATAAACCATGTTCACTTACAGAAAATAATCAACAACAGTGTTATTGTATCTATCATTGATGTCTTTTTTTGTCAACTTTTGGAGAAAAGGAGACGCTGTTGATGAGGACAGACTGTTTATAGCTGCTGTAACGTAGAACACGAATATCCAGCAACAATAAATGCAACTCGAACAGATTACAAAGTACACTTGTTCATTTAAAACATGAAAATGTTAGTTTTGTGTGGTACAAGAGGAATAAAACATTCCACTGTGTGTTGTAAATAATAACAGAGCAATCAAGAGTGATTCCTCTTCATTACACAACCCATCACTGATTAGTTTCCTCTAACAGCACGACATGGACTGTTTTACTCCTTAGTTATCATAGCGATAAATGTTCCACTGTACCTTTAGTTCCAATCCAGGACCTTGTGTGAATAAAAACAAAGCAACAACGTTTGTTTTTAAAAAGCCGAAGTGACTTCAGAACACGTCATTACAGAACCAGGCTGACGAAATGACTGAAAATCTCTGGAGTAGGACCTCAGTTAGCCACGTGAGCAAACTCGCTAAATAAAACATTTACTACTGCTAGCTAAAGCGTGTCACAGTCAGAAAAACAGACATTAGATCATTAGAGTTTGAAAAGAATAATAAATAAAATGATTTGTCTCCATATGAAACACTTACAGTGAGAAGTTCGGCTCTGCTCTGTAATTAGCAACAGTCGGCTTCTTCTACGGTGGTTTAGCAACGGCTTACGGCAGTGTGACTTCTTCGTCGTCAGTAGAACGGTTCTTGCTGTGTTATTGAGAGCGTTTACTGCCCCATGTGTTTGAGAGCGGACATTACAACACAAGAGAACAGCAATAAAAATAGATTTATTTACAGTTAAAAATACTAATTTTCACATCCTTACTTTATAAAATAAATAGAATATTTGTAACAACACATTTTATGTTACAAGTGTTTTATATTTTCTGAAGAACATGAACAGAATTTTGATAGAAATCTGTCAAAACTGAGCAGAGTATACCAGAGTTAATCTTTCTGAATCAGATTATCTTCTCAGATCAAATCCAGCTTAATTTTTATCATGTATAAATTCAAAACATCCTCTCAATGCACTCACACAGTTGGATTGAATACCTCCACACACACACACACACACACACACACACACACACACACACACACACACACACACACACACACACACACA
>JAQQZR010000018.1:2257746-2270183 GCA_030068235.1 Notoglanidium macrostoma | reverse complement strand
ACTGTGGGAGGAAACCGGAGCACCCGGAGGAAACCCACGCATGCACGGTGAGAACATGCAAACTCCACACAGAAAGGAACCCTGGGTGACCTGGAGATCGAACCCAGGACCTTCTTGCAGTGCGGCGACAGTGCTAACCAGCGCACCACCGTGCCGCCCTATTTGACGTGATCTCATGTCTAAATGTGCATTTATTTATCGCACATGCAGCATGTTAAGAGGAATGAAGTAAAATCAGTCAGGCCATATTTCTCGTTTCAGCTTCTTACAAGAGTTGGACACCAAAATACCTTGATTAAATCTATTAAGTGATAATCTGATGAATAAATCTGTTTGCTTGCAATGTTATCCAGAAAAAAGGCATGTTTTTTGTTCTATGCTATGCTCTATATGCTCACTGATGCGCTTTCTTCCTCTGAGAGCTCTAAACTCAGGACTAACACCATCCCAAATCTGTCTCATGTTTCATATTTCAGCATTTACTTGCTGACACGTGCATATTTCCCCATTTCTTGCTGAATTAAAGGACAGATCCCGCGGCGCTGGGTAAGCAGGCCGAGTGAATCATTTGTTTACATGCTTGACTCAAAACTCTGGCGCTGTTCTACCGCGGGAACCCCCGTGTCCAACTCCGCTGGTATCCAAAAAGTAAAATGAACTCAGATCTCTAGTCTGTTCTCGCACACGGGAGAAAAAGGACGCACATCCATCCGTCTTGTGTTGCTTATTTACTGTAGGACAGCACCTTACAATTTAAATACAGTATGCAAATTATTTAACACTTTAATCCTCAGTGAACACGGGACAAACATTAGTTATTTATTTATATCGATCACTCAGTTTGGGCTTGTTACAGTGAATATTCACTTGAATTTAGTTTACACAGGCAGGGGTTTCTTCTATAAGAAAGGGTTCTTGGCTTCCTAAAAGCTTTTCATGTGGAACCAAGGATTAGAAACTTTATAAGAAATGAAAACCGGGAAAAAAAAAAAAAAAAAAAGAAAAAAATTCATGGCGTGTAATTGAAAACGATAACAAAAATCACTCAATTGTTCCAGAGAGAAAATATTATTTTCCGTGTGTGCTTAGTGGGTTAATACCATAATTTTTTTCATCCCACTGTGATTTTAAGATAATAAAACCTAACAAACGTAAAAAGGAAGTGAATTCATCACTTCCTGCTTGCCTACTGGACACTACAGGAAGCTATGATGTTAGATAGCTGGGTTTTTGAACATGAGAAATGGTGCTGGGGGAAAGAAATCAGCATAGAAAGTATTCGAGTATTAGAATCCTCTGAAAATATTACGAAGAAATATTTCTGGTTAAATGCAGTGTTTGGTTTTATTTACTGTATATGCTTGGCTTGCTATAAGCGGAGTTGGCTGTCATATGTGTTGAACATTTTTAACTGTACTTAAAGAGTCACTGTACTTCGAGTCAACCCTGGCTTGGTATTCATCACCACTAGGTCAAGTGTAAATGCGACCGGTCGTCGTGTTTCGTTCAGTAAGCAGATCCAGGCCCTGACTCATTAAACGCTAACGTACCGATGACTGGCATTTTGGCCAAGATGGTGTTTGGAACGTTTCATAATCATCAGCGCTCGTGCCAGAGACCTCTCGTCCGCTGAATGAGATGTTGGCCGTGTCAGAGACTTGTGGTGTGCCCAAGCACGCCATAATTCTTGGGAAGGTTCAAGGGTTGGCTCGCGTTTAAAACTGGCACTCCAATAAATTTCCACAGAGATGGTAGCACGGTTCTGGAATTTCACATCTATCTTTCCACAATTTGCGGCGCTCGAGCAGATGTGCAGTTTTAAGACTTAAATACGTTCGGATGGGAGGGATTACTTTTACATTTTATTCAGCTGGCAGATTTTATCCCAAGCAGTTTAGCACTGAGGATACAATCCAGCGGTTCAGTTTAATTCAGAACCTTAAAGGAGAAGTCCATCCTGAAACACTCCAGTATGTTTATATTGAAATCTTTCTTCTGTGTTTAGCGATTCTGGTGCTAATTTGGTGTTTAAAAAATCCTGTGAGCGGTGTGTCACTCTGATGTCACCTGGAGACGTTATTATTATTATTATCGTCAGCGCAGTTACAATGGCGTTTAATGATGAAAAAATCTTCAAACATTTTCACCGTTTCAAAAGAGCCTCTTTTGTTGCTCAGTATTTTCATATTAATGAGAAATAACCCAGCATAGACATAGCCGAGACGTTGGTGCAAATGCTGTCCCAGAATGCAATGCGGTCATGCGAGTCGTCACACTGATGAGCGTGATGTTTAGCATAAAAGTTGTAGCTCTGGAAGCGGATGTGTTTGAGCAGAGCGTACTAAAGCGCCGCTGCATCACTCTGTTTAAGTGGAGATGAAGCAGGTAAATGAGTAATGATGGAAGCTTTTAAGTGAAAACGTCGGCTTAAACATGAATCACTGAAGCCGTCGAAGCTCACGTGTTAAGTCATTCAGGGTGAATTTTTCCTTTCCGGATCATTTGATTAATCATACTTTTCTCCAAAGAAAGAATGAGGTCACTGGCTCAGTCACAGTCCTGCTATTTGAACCCGCAACCGTCCGGTCATTTGTTTGGAGCCGCATAGCACAGATTTTTCTCCAGCTGATTAATCCTCTCTGTTGCAACTTCTTTTTAGAAATGGCAGCTGCATCCAAAGCGCAATGGCATCCGGTAATCCGCCAAGAGGAAAGCGAGCCTTCCAGCTGATTTCCTTGTTGACAGGTGGAGACTGAAGCAATTCACCTCTCTGACCATAAGGACGACTCGCTTCTCTTTACTTGTGCCAAACATGCCACGCTGAACAGAGAAAAGGCTTTCGTGAGCCGTGAACATTCTGGAGACAAAACAGAAAAGTGCTTTGAAAGTTTTTTTCACCCCACAAACCCCAAAAGTGCTAACAGCTTAGTTGTGGCACTGAAAAACATTGCAAGATTGATCAAAAAAGCTTTGTTCAGGCGTGAGGTATAAACACGATTATCAGCCAAGAGTTTCACTCTGCTTTGGCCACTGGTCAGCATTTTGGGTCCCTTATTCTAAGACGTGTCACGTAACAGCGCCAATAGTTTCCAGCTGTAGTGCACTCATTCTTATAGGTTATTGTTTCTCCAGTAACAACTCCTTCACAGGGTAGTGTATAGTGGACACGCCACATAATCAAATAATGAATGGATTGTAAACATGCCATTATTTAACAAACGTGTAAATATGGAGATATTTTCTGTCATGGGATGTTTATGTAACATTTTTACAGAAGGAGTCGAAAAAGCCTTCAGGACAGAGGAGTTTGCACTTCCTGGTTCCTCTGTAAAACAGCACGCTGATTTTTTTGTCTTTGTATGCTCGAGAGAGAAAAAAAAAAAAAGAGGATGGTGAAGGGATGAATAATTACAGCTGCTGTAACATAAGTGATAACAGGAAGTAACTTGTTTACTGGATATTCCGTAACATTAAATGTAACAATAAATGGATAAAAAGTTATAGGTTTAAAATTTTAATCATGGGCAAAGGAATAAAACATGTTGTGATGTGTTATGCTATACACACACTGTATTATACTGTATGTAAGAGTAAGAGTTATTTATTCTAATAAGGGTCGTGGATTTTTATTTTTTTTCCTTCTTTAAAAACACATCCGAGAAACCACGAACTCCTCGGCCGTGAAGACTTTCCCATGGAGGAAAACCTACAATGCTGCGACACTGGAGACTCCATCCATCAATGTTCGGATGTTGGTGTAAATCAGAGTGCGATGTGGGCTGAAATTAAAAAAGCACACCTGATTTAATAGGAAGGTTGCTGTATTTATAATCATTTCATCTGTGACTCTGCATTCTTAACCTTCAGCGCCGTGACCTAAATCTGAACCTAACGATGAGCTCCGCTTGTAGATCATCCTTGGGAATGAACTCGGACCTATCCGGAATCCATCATCACAACATGTTTGGCCAATTAATCTCACTTACAGTGAAGCCCGCATTCTTCCCAGACAATAGACAATAAACAATAGCGGTGATGCAAGCAGACGTTATATTAAAGGGGCCGTGTCGAAACTCTGCTCCACGCTAAACACAACCTTCTCAAATTGATATCAGTGCAAAACTATTTACTGAAAAACAAGCTGGTTTACAGAGCGCGGCACGCAGGAGCGACCTTGTATGGTAAAATAAAACACCCTACTTGTGTTTGCTCTTGTAGGAAATGTTGTAAACACGTCTTGATCCGTGCATTTCTCCAGAACGCCGGTTAATCATCAGTAATACCGAACGCCATAATAGCGTCGCTGAAACCTTAGAGGTCTTGCTTCACAGCCGTGATCCTTTAAGCACCACGTCGATGGAGGATGATTAATCAGTTCCAGCTCACGTGGTGCTTCCAGAGTCCGGTTTGAGTCAGACTTTGTGTTTAGAACAAAGATCTGGATTACTATCAAAAGTTTCTGACAATGTACGCAGAACGATTATAAAATTTTCGTAAATGTTATTGAGGGAAGCGATAGTATTCCAGGCTACTGTTTGTCCAAATCCAAACCTTCCTTGTTCTTTCTTTCTCTCTCTCTCTCTCTCATGTCTCTTTCTGTGTCTCATTTATTCTGATTACTTAACACGTGCTGCACCATTTTTCGAGGTCGCCTTGCCCTCACGTGTTCCTCTGATTGCAGGGAAGGGCAGCTCCAGCATTTCCTCCGACCTGAGTTCAAGTACGGATCAGACGTCGACCAAAGCTCC
Organism: Notoglanidium macrostoma; assembly: GCA_030068235.1. Lineage (NCBI taxonomy): Eukaryota > Metazoa > Chordata > Actinopteri > Siluriformes > Auchenoglanididae > Notoglanidium > Notoglanidium macrostoma. The sequence continues at coordinate 2,265,435 of JAQQZR010000018.1, read as the reverse complement.
GAAGAATGTGGCTACCAGTGAAGGTAGGGCATCTGGTCCTCATTAGCTGTCACTGGCCTGCCTTTTCTTTTTCCCCCCACTCACTCACTCACCCCTCCTTTTTTTTGTCTTATTGACTATTTTTGGAAGAAAAAAAAACCCAAGGCCTTTTTCCGAGCTGCTTTGTGATGAGAACAAAGCGAACGTTGGTCAGAGAGTTTTTTTTAGGGACTCAGTGGATGGGTTTACGTATGCTATTGTGATTATGGAAATCTTGACGTGTGTGGATATGACTTGAATGTGCTGAAGATTCTAAATCCAACTGTGATGGATCAGTATTTTGGACACGAGTCCACTATGCATGACTGGGAAGAAAACTGGAGACACGTTATAGCCACACTCAATGCGTTGTCAGTAGAGACTTCTATTTTGTCCTCTCGGAGACAATAACAGCAGACTGGCGCATGTGGACGGGATGAGGGGAAGCTGGAGAGAGCCTGCAGGGGGTGGAGAGTGTGTGTGTGTGTGTGAGGACTGTGGAAGGTTTGTTCTCCAGGGAGGCCCAGCTCGGAGCCAGGCTGCGGTGTGTTTATGTGTGTGTGGTTGCAGGGCCCGTCCTCGTCTCTCCGCAATAATGGCAGAGTAGCGCTACGGCCTCAGAGACGCTGACCCGTCCCTGCGCATTCTTGCATCAGCAAGAAGGAAGAGAGAACACTTTATTTCGTGTCCTGTGGCATTGTGTGATCCGGATACACTGGGGTGTAGCCAGGACACAATCACCATGTGTCACTCATCGAAGTTCAAGGATTAACACACAAACGCGAAGTGAATCAGCTACAGTGGAGCTTGAATCATATTTGGTTGTGGCAGTGTTACGGTTTGAAATCGTCACTGTAGTCTATAAAGACATCGCGAGACACCAAAACCGTGACACACGAGATAGTGGTATTAAGTGATATAAAGGAAAACAAAGTGATACAACAAGGAATATTGTAAAAAGGAAATATTTCCTTTTAATGTTTAACTTTTGTACAAACGGCTCTCTGCACGTCCTTCAATGTGTAACGAGAAACAAATGATAACACAAAGAGATGATTTCCAGACACTGGAGTTAGGAATTGCTTGAATTTGATTGATTCTGGTTCTTATCAATTCTCTGTTTCGATTCCAAAATGTAAAAAAAAAAACCCAAAAACAAACAACACAAAAAAAAACAACGGTGAAATGTTCCGATCACAAAAATGTTTTTACTCCTTTAAGCGTTAACAGAACATTCACAGAGTAAACAGTAGTAGCGGTCAATCATTCGCACTGTTGTGATGTTAGCCATGCATGCTAGCTCGTATCTAAACAAACGGACACGCTGTTGCATTGATGCGTGGCAGGTCCTGGCAGGTCCATAAGCAGAACCGAATGTTTTTTTTTTTATTATTATTTATTTATTTATTTATTTTTTTACAGGTACCTGGTTCTGGATTTGTTTCTAATTTGTAACCAAGTTTCAGTTCCCAATCCCATCAGATTCATTATATTTTGTTAAGTAATGCCGCAAGAGGATCGATTTGCCGGAAATAAAATGACAGAAATGGGCGGGGCTTCAAATTGCTCTCTTTTTCTAAACGTTTCATGTACAACTTGTTGCCTGTTAGTAGGTCAAATTTAAATTTTTTGTATTCGAAACTCTAATACCAGGTTTCGATTTGTTTTGACTTCATTTCCAGCATGTCCATTTGGGTGGGAGATTATTTATAGTGTATATATTCTCCTTGTGCAAAACTAATTCTTTTCATTTTCTTTAAATCTTTCACCAATCATCGCATTGTCCTTCTGAATTGAAAGAGGAAAAGTAGTACACTGAGACAAAAAACAAAAAAAAACAAAGACAGATGTGTGTTCAGGGTTTTGAAAGTCAGCGGTCATACGCCGTGACAATCCCTGAAACTCTGACAACTATATTTGGTGACTCAATACATTACACAACCAACTGTCCTCATAAGTGATTAGTAGCTCAGATAATAATCCTAGTTACGCTAAGCTCTCAAGTTCCCAGATCCCCTGTACGGCCCACATCTCAGCACAGTGCACACACACACACACACACACACAACGCCATCAGTCACACACAACAGTGGACCTGGTCGGATTCACAACCTGCCAGAGGGGCAAATACTTAAACACCGCCGTCTCATGAAACACAAAGAATAAAGAGTCTGTTTCTCCTCATGCGATTTTACCGAAGTGCAGCTGGACAGCTTGCTGCTCAAGCATTTGTGCAGAAAAACAGAAAACGAGGATTAAATTCGAAACGATGGAGGGATGTGTGGCGGGAGAAATCCTGCTTACTGACAAACCTGATCAGGATGGAACGGTTAGCTTGAAACAGATTACACATTTTACGTAACACAAATACGTGCGAAGTCGTGCGGTTTTCCCCAGTCAATGGTTTTAAAATGTGGAAAGATCAACAATCTTTAGCACCGAATAATGTGTGCAGTTTATGTTGAACAAGTTCCTTGCTGTCGAGTTGTAGTGAAATAGCAAATAATGATCAACTTCAGACAAATTATTCTCCTTGTTGGGCTAAAACAATTTACATGACAGTTAACAGTATTTACATGACAGTTATAGCATTAAGCAGTTTATTCCTCGGCAGCCTGTCTTTATTCAGTCTTCTGAAGTCAATAAATATAAATAATTAGTATTAATCTCTCGGTTTAGAAGACTTTCCTATATCAAAAAGTTACAGTTTTACCTCCGACTGTCGCAAAACGCATCGGTGAATTATCTCCAGACCTCCTACACGAGGATATGTATAAACAGTTCATCTGGAATCTGCAATCAGACCAAATTCATTCAGATCGGTGAAACCGCTGCATGCAAATCCCACGCTGTCTCTGATTGGCTGACACATGATTACATCAGACTCCAATGAACCTTTCAAAAGGACAAGGTCATGTTAGTGCATCGTCAGGTTTACATGCTTGCTGTCCACCAACCCGTTGCTCTTATCGTTATAATGGTGAGGTGAAAAAAAAAAAAAAAGGAACCGTCCGTGTGACATATTTTACACCAGATTAGGCTAGTTTTAAAACATGGCTGCGGGTGGAAACAGCAAGGCCGTGTGGCATCTCTTTTGAGTAGTTTAAAAATATAATAATGATGCCAAGATCTTGTTTTAAATCAAATAATCAGAAAATCAATTCAATCGGAATAAAGTAGGTTAGGTTCCAGGTGAGTAAAAATACATGCACACCACAAAACAAATAAGCAAAGCGTGTCTGCCTGAAGTTTTAGGTGTTGTAGTTGAGCTAAAACTTGGCAACCTTTGCTTACAGAAACGTCTGACGTGAATGTACACCCTAGTAGTTTGGCTACTGCTGCATGGTCGTGCTGGTCAGTACCAATCTGTTTCTGCTCCACTCCACTCCACTCCTGACTTCAATCAAGTAAAACTCCCATCCGATCCCTCTGCAGTGTCTGCAGAGCGATATGTTGCTTTTTAAGCACCAACACTGCTACCCAAACAGCGTCGGTGCCAATGACTGTAAAATGAGAAACACTTGTTCGTGTGCTCGCTCGCCTGAAAGCCACCTCTTCCATTTCAGTCAGATGAAATCAGATATCTCGAGGAGTTGTAAATAAAAGGATGCAGCTTAGTGCAGTAAGGATAAACAAGAAACGTGGAAAATGTGGAGCTTGCGTGTGCGCGCAGACCGAATGAGGAAACCTTCTGTTTATTAACACAGAGTCGGACTGGTTTAAAGTGCGTCTGCTGCTGCTGGGAAAATCTGAGAGCGTGTTCTCTTTCGAGATGACTCATCTGGCCTTACTCAGTACCGAAAAGCACGCCGAGCAAAACCCGCTACTGTGGGACGACGTTCGATTATACAATTCGTAAGGAATAAAAAAACCTGCGACGTTCTGTTAGAGGAAGCTAATCAGTGACAGGGTAGTGTTTTGAAATAGTGTTACCGCTACCACACCCCTTCTTAAGCCACAGCAATTTGTCTATTTATTTTTTTTTATAGTAGAGCGAGACATCGTGGTTCTTATATGTTTATAGTTGCGTTTAAAGTTGTGGAATGTCCGTGAACAAGCTGTTTTCACTTGCATTATAGCAGCTATAAACAGTCTTTCCCCTCACCTCACAAACCTCTCTTTAAAAAAATAAAAAAATGTTTGTTAACTTGCGGATAAGTTGTTACAAACCTCAGACACGGGAGACAACTTCGTTAAAATAAACATATCTTTACAGAAATCTTCACCATACCAATGATTATATATTTTCTTTGGTAAATAACTCATTTTTTAAAGTACGAGAGTTCCTGTTCAAGTTGTTACTATGGAATCGATAACGTATTGGAACGAGCGCATTAATATACACCTGTGATTTGCAGCTGTACTACTGTCAGAGCTGCAGTTATAGAAAATTAATTAACATCTCCCGACCAATCAGATTTGAGAATGAGCTGCGCTGCGTTACAGGGCCTGCTAGACTTGTACAGTAGGTATGTGCTATAGTTGTCCCCTAATATTTTTTTCAATAAAATATTATCTAGCTTAAGCAATGATTGTGAAATGAAACTTGAACACAGGGTCATGCTTAGCAGGCAGTTGTGCCATCTGAGAGCGTGGGACACTTTAGCTTTCAGCTTTTGAAGATAGCATTGTTCCAAGATTGAGGCCTTTCCCACCATTTCCTTAGCGATAACCTTCCAAGGATGTTGTGAAAGTGATTCTGGTGTGGTGGGCGACTTTACACCGCGAGTCTCTGCGAACAGCAGTGAGACTTTCTAAATTATTTTGAAAGTTTATTACATTCAGCCCATTACATTGTTAGAAACGTATCTTGATACATATTGCGTAAATGTTCTGGAATAAAGTGACGATATTTTTGTCGTAATCCAGATGTTTTGGCTACTATATAGAATGATGGATCAAATCCTAAATCCTTAAATGGGAAATTTCTTTCATGCTGGTGTGTATATAGTCTGTTATTAAACACCTCACGCAGCGTACATGTAACAGTTTCCTAGTCAGCATTACTGATGAATGGAATGTGAATACAATTTTAACATTATAAAATGCTGATGTGCCAGTGAGGGAGTTGCGAATAAGCGAAGTTACCTACTTGACATGATCAGTATCCACATAAGATCTGAGTAATTAGATCGTACAGAGCATTCGCCGCACTTGTCTGGAGGTTTGGCAGGTCCTTGTTTGCTTGCGCAGGATGGGTTCGCACTTATTTTTATGTTCTCTGCCAAGCTTCTTTCAAGAGCACACTGAAACGTAATACCGAGCTGTGTGATTTTATCAGATGCACTTAGCTCAGCGCTGGAAGCAATCATTACCTCTATACTAGCTACATCTTTAAACAATATGTAACTGTAAAATGAGACTCTTAAACAATGCGCCTGGATCCTCACAGATGTTTTGTTTCTGAATTGTGATGAACGAGATAGTGAAGTGACAGAGACGCCAACGCTGGACTGTCAAGCTCATCGTTGGCTAAGAGGACTGGCTGAATTCTGATGGAAAGTTCCTCAACCTCAGCTACATCACTCCAGTTCATAATCAGGTCACAACTAGAAAAACCGTTTTTTTCCCGCCATCTTGCTTGTAGAGTTATTTTCGCTTATACATACTTGTACTATTCCGAAACAATTTATTTGGTTCCATTTCCCATAATATGAAAAGTCCACTAGCTGAAACACAACAACAACCCTGACCAGGCAGTTACTAAGGACTGCCGCACGTTCTCGTTAACTTGAGAGACAGTGCCAACAATTTCATGCTTTCCAGCAACAAATAAAAAATGTACCCTTTATTCGTGTTTATATTTGTATTCATTTCGAACACATCCTGTATAACAGATCCATATTGACTACACACCTAGTGTGCATGCTTTTAGAATGCTACTGAACGATATGGTGGGTGATATAGGTAGCACAATTTCCAATTAACCTTATGTTAATTTTGACCCCAACACTAACCAGAAGTTAGGTCTCGTCTATCATACAACAGCTACCAAATGTGGAGGGTAAATACGCCCTTTCTGCATGCATGAGCTGGTGGCTGGTGTTGTTTGATTGACAGGTCATGAAGTAAAGGGCATGCCACTCCCCCCAGAGAGCACAGCCAATTTTACGGTCTTGGACTCCTAGCCACAGATGCATTCTTTTTAACACATAGTACTACATATTCATTGAGATTTGTGCATTACTGAAGTAACCTACAATACGTCAGATCAGACGTATTAGAAAGAAGACCCCAGGTTAACACTCTTCTGCTCCGTTCTTGTAGTGTAGGACCATTCATTTCACTTGTTTAGATGTGTGGCAAGCATGTGTTTCGCTCATTGTAATGGCATTTTTATTAGCCGGCTAATATTTGTGGTTGGTCATCTGGGTTGCCGCTTGTCAGTTGGAAACCACTGATCCATAAACATATATGTATCTACACATAGGTACACATGATCAAACTGGATTGAACGGGCTCTGTATGAAGCTTCTGGGCCTCTCTGTGATTGAGCTCGCGTGTGCGTCAGGCGAGTGGAATTCACTCTCCCTATTTGAACGGATTTAAAGGGAGCACAAGCTGCCTCCACACAGGAGAAGCGCTCATTACTGACCTTTCTTAGATCAGAAGAGAGTTCGACACGGAGCGTAGGATAAGTGCAAATATCGTTTCAGTTTGTGCGTATTTCCAGCCATGTGTTGCGTTTCTCTAAAAGCGGACCGATTTGTTGCGTTGTGCTTCTCTCCAGGCTTCCTAATGGAAATCTGAGCCGAGTCTGGAGCTTGCTGGAGAGGGGGAGTCGGGGTTGAACTGCAGTTCACTCAAAACACTCACATTTGCATGCTGCGAGAGGCAGCGAGGGGTTTTTACATGCACATGCATACATGATCGCATTGTGGATTTCACAAGTATCTGTGCATGTTATTCCATTGTTTATACTAGGGAATGTGTTCATGGAGAGCATTTATGGAAAATACCAGTAAAAAGAAGCCACATGCGGAGCACAATGAGAACATTTCCAGCACGATATCTTGCTAGAGGTCTGTACCGTCTTCCTCGTGTCAAGTTTAACGCTGCGGATTTATGGACGAAGCCTTTCATTTGACTCTTCGGAGGTCGGTTTACCCAAACATCCCATAGCGTTATTGGAAGTTAGTTGAGGATTTTAAAGGGTTTTTCCCAAACCCCTTGTTCCATTAAAAGGAGCAAAATTTATTATTTGTCGTACGGCAAAGATAATTTCGTTTATATGAAGAACTAGCCAGCTCCTCCACAGAGTATAATCCCATTTTTGTGAGCTTTGGAGGTTACGCAATTCAGGGTGTAATACTTTTGGAATAAGACATGAACTTCCTCAGGAGGGGCACAAAACACATATAAAGCAATGTGTTTCTTTCGTGCATTCCTTTATGTTTTATTGCTCTGCTAGATTTATCATGTCAACGCTTGTTCCGCACGGCGACTGCCCTGTAAAGCCTGGCTTTGCTTACTTTGTGCTATAAATGGACACTTTGGGTCTTTTTTAGCATTCATGACCAGACTGGTTCTATACAGGACAGCCGTCGTTCAAGGTTCCTTATTTAGGGCAAATTTGAAGGCAGCGTTTCATGGGTCCTTCTCATTGGAAAAGAGAAATCCTTTAATTCTGCCTGTCAGATTTTATCATATTACAACGTGACCTTGTCTAGG
>JAQQZR010000018.1:2237710-2257114 GCA_030068235.1 Notoglanidium macrostoma | reverse complement strand
CTGGCTTTGCTTACTTTGTGCTATAAATGGACACTTTGGGTCTTTTTTAGCATTCATGACCAGACTGGTTCTATACATAAACACGGATGGACAGCATCGAGAAATGCAAAAGATGAAATTAAGGCACCTCCGATAGAGGGTTGCGTAAGGACAGCCGTCGTTCAAGGTTCCTTATTTAGGGCAAATTTGAAGGCAGCGTTTCATGGATCCTTCTCATTGGAAAAGAGAAATCCTTTAATTCTGCCTGTCAGATTTTATCATATTACAACGTGACCTTGTCTAGGACGTGACCTTACGAGGTGCTCTGTAGAAGGTGATGTAACTTGTGCCGCAAAACAGGCTTTGGTTAAATTACCTCAACATTACGATGAATCCTTTAGGCATGCTAAAGGAAATGGCAATCATGGCACCATAGAATTCTGTTTTCACATTTAATATGGGAGCTACACGTCGAGCTACGCCAATCTTTGTGTAAGAAATATAATCTAGAGAACAAGTAAGACTAGTTAATTAGCTACCGATATAACTTTTATAATATCAGCACAGAACTCACTGAAAAAAGGTAAAGTCGGAAAGTACTCGATGGCAACAGAAACTAAACAATATAAGTAGGGATTTATGAAATAACAGATGAGAAACCAGTACAAGCATTACGCAGATTATAAACGCCCGGTACAATAGTGATATTCCCCCCCTAAGCAGTCATAAGTTAGACTTAATTCGTGACTTCTTGCCTAGAAAGTGTGGTCTAAAGAGAACGCTACCATCACATAAATGACGGTCATGGATCTGAAATTGATTCAATGCCTGCGCGCTAGACGATCTGCATACCCAATTAAACCCGAACGTAGTTCTCCAGCGTGCACCAAATTTTCCTCAGTCCTCTCTCTGCATAAAACATTTAGCTTCATTTTCTCCCGCATATGGAAAACCTGGCCTAATATCAGGCAGACTTCGGGAATGCCGGCTCGACTTCAATATTCTGCGGGTTCTGAAAAGGCCGGACTGGTTTTATATTATCTGGGCTCTGGAAAGCCAGGTCTGGGCAAATTTTCTTTGGCTCCACGTGCCATTTGTTTTGGAAAAGAATCATGGGTAAAGAGGTATGCGGCGCAACTCGATAGGCTTTGTGAGGTTCCACCCAGAACACTGGCTCAACACCGTGCGCTGAATAAAACTCATCTGTGTTGTGTTTGAAAACGCAGCATCGTGAACTCATCCATGCCTTGTTCAGAATCAGATGTCTGAGCTCAGGACCTCGGCTTCATGTGTTTTCCGAAAACAAGCTCTGAGCGAGAGAGATTTGAAATTGTAGTCATGGTGGTTAACTCTCCACCAAAACCCAATGAGATTCATAGTTTTATTATGGATTGTCTCTCCATGCCATCCAAAGCCAAGATTCATGATGCAGGTCCATGCAAACTGCACTGGATTGACCTGAGTGGGATTTTTTAAACCCCTTAAATGATCCCCAAGAATGAAACCTAGCTGGACTCAAATTCCTGCTGATGTTTTCTTTTTAGATTTTTTGTCTCCTGGGTCTTGTTTTCCAAGAGGTACAGTGTTTTTTCAATTACAGCTGAGCTGTACAGTTCCATGATAGAAGTATGACCACTATTCCTCATGCAAGGAGATTTCCTTTGCATCCTTTTTCAGTCCGTGTTCCACGGGTGTTGAAAGCCGTCCAGCTGCAGGAGGAAACCACGATATTTTCAAAGGGAAACATTCAATGTTAAAGTGTTGGTGTTTCAGCGACTTCTAACTCTATTGGCTTGTTTATCCAAACACTTTGGATACTCTCCAGTGGTGTGGTTTCAGGTAAAAGCGGTCGTGTCCTAGCGCCACATGCAAACAAATTCTTGATGCTTCCTGGAGGAAACAGGTGGAAGGAAGAAACCAATAAATAGTTACAGCAGGGGTGAGGAGGTCCCGAACACCAGCAGAGCGAATCACCTGTTAACATTATTGCTCGCATCGTTCACAAGACAAATTGATGAGATGCAGCCAGTCTCATTTTTAACATTCTTTTCACCGCTGTAAAGTGTGCAACATTGGTGTCCACTTGTAGCACAAGGAGTAGAGCAAATGGACAACTACAATATTGTAGAGATTATTTGAGAGGGAATTTTTCCTTCAACAATATACAGACTCTTAATACCATCAATGTGGTCTGCATATCTAGTATCTAGCTTGTGATTACACAGAAATTATACATATTGATGGAGCATTTGGGTACAAAAAAAACCCCCAAACTGAAAACAGCTTAAACACCTTCACCAGCTATTTTATTGCAGTTCCAAAAAGAAACCACAAGATCTCATAGAAAAAAAAAATTGCTTCAGGACTTGCATCTGGTCTTAAAAGGTTTAAGATCATCATCTGACAAAACAAACAAGCAAAAAAAAAAAAAAGGTGATGGGGAGTGCTTGGTAAAAACATGTTGGTGTAATAAATTGTAGGTAGATATATTTAAGTACAAATCATTTATTGAAAATCCAAATCAAAAGAAAAACCTATTGTAAAAATCAGGCAAATGCAGCAACAAAAGTCAATCAAAATCAAGAGCATAACAAGAATTGAAACCCCAGAAACCACATCAAGCCTAACCAATTCCCAGAACTTCTCTCAAGTATGGCAAAACCTCGGTACGAGTGAACCAGTATAAATACATATGAGTAAATGAGGGTTAACAGGAAACAGCTGACCTCTATAGGCAGGTGAGTGTGTGAGAGATAATGTCTGGACTGGAATGTGGATTGACAGTGGAGCCAGCCTTAATGTGTCCTTCACGTCCTGTTTTGGGGGTTAAATATAGGCAAAAACTACAAAAAAACAAGAATTTGGGATTAGAGCTCACTGGATCAAGAACATATTTGATCGTCTAGCAATAGCTATTTTTTCCTACCTTAATTAATTCTTACCCTACGTTCACATGAGCAAGTCAGTCATGTTGCATGTAATATGTCGCTTGTGGGTGTGTAAGGACCAATACTGTTGTTGCTTATGTACATACACATGTCCGCATAAACGCTATTGTTTTACTTGCTATGTAAAGTCACCAGAGAGATCAATGATCTCTGATATTTCCTTCCAAGTTTTTTTTTTTTCCCCCGTAATGTCCCTATATACATTTAATTAGAGGATGTATATATATGACAAGATAAGATGAAACTACAGTTAAGGTAATTATTTTTGAAATGGGAACCAATTAAAGGGAAGAAACGAAGTAAATGGGGAGCCAAAGAAACGTCGGACCATACCGAGAAATCCGAGGAACCATGGTCCGAGGAATCATTAAAGACAATCACTTGGATTGGTCGCTTGAACCTAATCGAGATCTCAACTAATTTGTCTCTTACATACGTAGATAGATACAAATGAACAGACCCTTGTTGTTCTGTTGCTTGCTAGTGTGAGGTCTGAAGCTACATATTGTTTGAATTGTTGGCGTATTAATTATTGCAAGCCCTTTTTGATGCCTGGAGAAGCATAAAGAAAGGCCCACTTTTTTTATCCAACCATTACAAATCCTTTACAAAAAGTCTATAGTAGAGTTGCACATCTCAAAGCCAGATTTATTCGGGAAGCAACGTTTGCTTTCCGTGAGAGACTTGGGAAGCATGGTGCAGTGAGTAAGTTATGAAGTACATATTGTTCCTGGAACATTTAGGAACAAGTCTCAGTGGAGTCTTGGAACACAACAATTTATAGATTTTTTTTTTTTTGTTACAGTTTATACTTTTGTCATTTTTATTGAGCTGCTTAGTGTGGTTTCTCTGGCAGTTTCGCACTTTTGTGTAGCCATTGCTGTCCTATTCAGAATCGAGAGAGATTTTCCTACTGAGAACGAGGGCTGAAGTCTGTCACCATTAAAACTGCAATGGAAAAGTACGATTCGGAACATGGTCACGCAGTGAGTGAGTGCGAGAACCTCGACCCTAATAATAATGACAGCTTTTCAATTTGGTGACTCAGTCGGTCCTATTTAACGAGAATTTATAGGATGAATACTAAATCATTTAAATGTTGACACACCTAATATGATGTGACACCTTGTAAAAGATTACAGAATCCGTATTATATAACTGCTTAGGGAATAAGAGGCCTAGTTAGGTCAGATCACGCTTAATGAGGGATGCAGTGGGGATGGAGAAATTACTTCCCAGCATGCATTTCTTCTGGAATGACATGGACACGCTCCATCCATTCATCCATTCAGCCTAAACATGGGTTCTCTAAAGTTTTTATCAGAACTTGAGACTCAGGAGCTTTTGGGTTTGGAAAATGTAGGAGCTGTGTGGTCAGGATTCAGTCCTTGGTGTGGTCGGAGCTTTAATTTTTCCTTAATTTATTATTATTTTTTGTTATGTAAGTTGACACAATGATTTAGCTCTTGGTTCTGGAGCTACAAAAGTGGATACTATAAGCAATGAGGTGATTCTTAATGGAAAATAATAGTTCGTGATTGGAATACTGGTCCATTGAGATTTGAAGTTCTAAGTTAGTTGACATGCTAAGAAAGCAAATTTTTTTTAATTAAGCACGTGTTTTTTAACTAGCCAAGTTGATAGTTATAATAGTTCTCTAAAAACAATACATATATATTTATATGATATCTAACACATGAAACGGTTTTGGTATAGAAATCTGATACAAACTTTTAGCAGATTTTCAGTAAGTATCCAGCTAGCTAGGTAAAAATGTTCTACGTTAACTAATCCATATTAAGCTAGCTTGCAAAATGATAACAAACCTACCCAGAAATTTCTAATCTGTTTTCTATAATGAACGCTTGAATTCAGCGTGTCACGTTTTCGTTTCGAAATTCCATATTTGCTTTTATGTTTGGGTAGTTTTCCTTGTTCCATGCGGATGTGCCATGTCGTTTTTGAAGCATTTCCTTAGATCTCAGTCGTTCACATGCTCCTGTTTGGTTCAGAATTCATCCTGCCGCTGTCATCTCTAGTCCCCTCATCAATCAAAACCGAAGATCCAGTTTCACTGGCAGGGCTACATGTCGTGTTCTGCAGATGAGGTGGTTTGCTTTGGATCGTGAGCGGTTCTTTCTTTTCCACCCATACTTTCCTCTTTCCATCACTCTGGCAGTGGTTAATCTTAATCTCAGCTGTCTGTAAGACCTTGTCCAAGAACTCGGCCAGATTTTAGCTACGATGCACCACATGAGCTCTACCCTAGAGCAGTTTACTGAATCTTGTGTATAGATTCCCAAAAAATGAGGAATAAGCTCCAAACAATATGTCAGCATCATGCCGCGAATGTTATTTCATACTAGTGTCTGTCTGGGTGTACACTGTGTAATGACCTTTGGAGACCTACTGTATGTACTCAAACAAGTCTGAGTGTTTCAGAGTTACCTGTCTCTATAGACTCGGATACATTAGTACATCTAGAAAATAAATCACACAAAATAGTTATAGATGTTCGCATTTTCATTTTATAGTTTGTCATTTCAAATTTTTATGATTCATTCCATAGTAGGCTTGGTTTTGTCCAATAATTGGTCTCTGGAATGTACGTGCCCCGCCCCCTGGGGATGTGTCTTGCTCTACAGTAGCAGCTTGTTAGCTTCAAACATGTTTGAGATAAATGGTTGGAGTTTTTTTATTTAGGACGAGGGTGGAATCAGTGTAAGTCGACAGTTATATGACATTTCAGATGAGCGTTTTACCAACTGGGGACTATTCAATGCTGGAATGTCACTACCTCAGACTGTCGGAGAACACGATTCTGTCTTTGTACATTGTCAGGATTTCTCAGGCGGTAACTTTAACATTTAACTACCCCTAACATTGTAGATACAAGCTTACCGTACAGGTGCGCCAGATGTCACCCTGCGGCTATGCGTCACCATTAATGGACCACACTTGGACCTTGTATTTGGAGAACTAAAAAAAGGCATTTCGTATGCAAAAACCCAATTAAAATTGAGTGAAATTGTGAGCGACCGCTACGATTCGAACAACACTGTTAGAGCCTGGACAAGTTTTTATATGTTATAAAGAAAGTTAAATCTAAATTACCTCCCAACGATATGTTTAGCTCCCATATCCGACACCCATATCCAACAAAATCACTGGCCTTGAACTTATTAGCTTGTGGTAAACCCTCTTGAGGTTATGCCGGTGTATTTTCTCTTTGGTGCATCCATGCCACATCCTGGGGAGTGTTTCAGATTTGTTCACCACTTTTTCTTTTGTTCTTGATTGAAATTATTCTTCCGTCATCCGACTACTGTGGTCTTCTGAGTGCTTCTGTGGTCTTTTTGCAATCAATGATCTCACCATTGCATTCCTACTTCTTAAGAATGCACCATTTTGCTGCCATTTACACTTTTTAGGGTCTCATGCTGACAGATGACAGCAGCAGACTTCAGCAGCAAACGCTAGCAAATGCCACATCTGGAATCGACTCTAGACATTTTGTTCGCGTTCTTGTGGATGAAGTAATGATGCAGGAACACAGCTGTCGAAAGAAGCAACTGACCGCACAAGTGTCCACTTACATCAACCTGATCTCTTGAATATTCTGATGAATTCAATTGGGCAAGGTTAATGTGGCTGAATTGTGCAAGAGTTCATTCAAATGTCATAGGAAGTTATAAGAAATGGTTTCACACACCTAATCCGAACCCAGACCGGAGGAATAATGAGTAGTCATGGGAACTATAGGGAGTAAAAACACAGTCTGTTTTTTTTAAGTCTAATGTCACCTGAAGAAATCATAAATTTTCCACAAGACCAGCGTCTTCCTGCTTGTTTAATCTTTCTTCCGTGCAAAAATCCATTTCCTTTTTGACACTTTTTGGCCGAACATTTTCAGTGGCAAAGATTTCTGTGCATCGCTAATAAATATAACTGATGGTAACAATATGCTAGTCTAATGTTAGCTAAGATAACAATATGACGCCAAAACTTTCTTTTCTACATGGAGAGATAGAAAGGCCATTGTGGGAGCATTTCAAGCAGGAAAACTGAGCCAAAACCACAGCACAGAATGCTTGACGGTTGGCAGATCCACTTAAATTCACTTTTGTAACCTTTTGAATGAATGAAGTCATGCAAATTGTTGCCCTATTTGGAACCAGTATAGGGTTGAAAGCAGTATAGGGTTCAGGAACATGTAAGGATTCCCCAAGAGTGTATGTAGAGTTCCCTTGGAACAGAACTCTGAGAACACTTGGACACTTGTGGTCAGCATGAGTGCCTTTGTCTCTGTGGCGCTTTCCTGTGTGGTGGAACAGAGAGTAGCGAACAGGAAGTCAGTGGGCAGCTTGTTCCATTGTGCCCAAACGGATCCTATGACATAATTGTTTTCCTCGAGGAGGCCACCGCTGCCCTGCGCTGCATCACAACCTGCTCGTTACCTTTAATGTCAGATTGTGACATAAAACTCAGATTCACTTTTCAAAAAGTCAGTTGATCATTGAAATGACAGCTAAAGAGTGGGATAGTTAGTTGGTGGGATTTACATGGAATTCAATGAAAATAGAGAAGGACTCTTTAAGTTCATGGGCATCCATGTGTTCCAGAGAGGGGGGAGGGATTAGTGTGTAACTTGTAGCTTTTAACTGTGTTGAATATAAGATCACAGGAACCCTGTGAGTTCTCAGTCTTTGGGTTGACGCGCTTGCATCGTCCAATTTGTAGATTAGATTTTGTTCTGGGGATTGTGTCTATACAGGGCTTTATATAATGAGCGTCATGGTTGTGCTGATTTAGGGACGGTGGTTACATTCGCATGCAGATGTAAATTAGGAATATAACTACATACGTGATTCGTTATTTGGATTGAAGGTAATTAAAACATGGTCCCATGCACCCCTCTGGTTGAGACCAATTATGGACTGGAGTGCTGGAGCTGAGGCCGAGGAACTGTCAGAGCCAGAAAATAGTCCATGCTCATTTAGGATCTAAACTCAAATACAGACTGTGTCAATGTGTAAAACGTCTACAGTAATCGACTCTTTGTATTTAGCGTAATAGCTGAGTTCCAAGTGTAGCTTGAACATTGACGTCCTGTACATTTCACTTCTTAGACACTTGTTGAGAGACTTGTTGCATCCCTCACCAGTGGTGGAATGAATATTAAAACCACCAGTTTTTTTTCTCCATTCCCTTTTTGGGATTTTCTTCATTTTATTAATATGTGTTTAGTTAATCTGAGTGCACAGAGGCTCAGATCGGTACAAGCGGAGAGATCAGGCTTTAGACTGTTTCTCCAGATCCTTTCTGCTTTACACATCACGAGCGAGGCTCCCCTAAACCCGCGGAGGGGGGAGACAGGGGGGGCAAAGCAGGGCGGGTAGGGACATGGAAACCCCTTTCTTTTGCCTTCTTTACTGTGGCAAAGCCCTAGTTTATGGACCAGATGTTTGAATATTTCCTTTATGATGTTCTTGATTTAATAAAACGAATCCTGGTCTCTAAGGAATGAGTCATTGAACAGTCAGGGGAACTCTGACATTTATAGTGACACCACTGTTAAACATATTTTTTGCCGTAATTAGCGAGAACACGGAAACTTCAAGGATTAGGAAGGGGGAGGGAATTCTGACCTTTGAGTATGCTATAATGATCAAATGCAGATAAAAAAAAGAAAACTAGCAAACGAGTGCTTTGTAGCCTTGATCACTTTGACACCTGATATGACATGCAATGGTTTTTTGGGTTTGACCAGAAATGATACTCTTGCTAATAACATTCCCAAGCTTTACGTTAGCAGGACTTTTCCATAAAATGAACTAGCCATAAAACTTTCGATTAAAATACAGAGTGGATTTTAAAAACAGAATGTTTAAACATAACTAGACAAAGAAGTATGTGTCTACTTTCTTGACTAGTCCTGGGCACTAGTCAAAAGTGGTGTTTGTGACTTGCTAGCTAGCAAAGATCGGTTAGCTCTATTTGAAGGGAACCTTAAGTCAAAACTTTTACCTGGTTAGCTTATGTCCCTGATTAAATTCATCTTGTTTGACCAGAATTGATACTGGAGCTAATGGTAGTCACAGGTTATAGAGTTTTTCCTAACATCAACTAGTCATACTACTGGTAATTAAAGTAAAAAAAAAAAAAATGTTGATGGTACAAGAGTAACATGTAAAGACAACTGGTCAGAGAGGCATGTGTTTAGTTGAGTTGTGTGCTATGTGTGTTAGTTATATGTCTAGTCGGTGTTAATCAAAAACGTTAGATGTCATTTGCTAGTAAGCGATAAATCAAAATCTTATATTAACCTTAATTCTAATCATACATCTTGTTAACTCAAGTCCACGATTAGATTCATCCTGTTTGACGGGAAATGATAATCATAATCACATGCTCTCATTTAGCATGACTTTTCCACAACAAGAACTAACCACATTAGGTTTAATTTAGCAGTTGTATGTTCATACAAACAATTCCTTCTGTTTTTTTTTTTTCACTTGAAGAACAACAATCTAGCTACTGTACCTCCAAAGGCTTACTGCTGTGTTGCCAGTGAATAAAGAGTTCTTGATTTGTTTTGATGCATTCCCCTGTGTGATGATTGACTTTTACATTTTGGAGTACTTAACACAGCCCGTCGTAAACACATCTGACATAGCGAGTATTTGTATGGCTGGGGTTGTCAGAGCATAGATGTCTGTGAGCGATTTGTTCATGTGGGCTCGCTGACGGCGGGTCGAGCGCAGCTGCTCCCAAGCGCATTAGTGCAAGCTGCCGCCCAGCTCGAAGACTTTTGCATGAGAAGCACTGAAGGTATTTTAATCAAAGCAAGATGCCCTTCTGGAAGCTGCACGGGGCAAAGCAGTGCAAGACTAGCATGTTTGTCAGCCTCAAGCAGGTCTGTCAACAGCTCCATATGCTGCCTCCATGCGAAACTTTCACCTTGGAGTGCATCGTTTTCTGTCAGCGTGACATCCCACGCACAGTAGCATTTGGATCCTATTGAATTCACTCGACTGCTCTGCAACAGCACATTGGATTTGAGTTCCTCAAAATGCAGGGGTCTTGTGCTTTGGCCCCTAGCAGTGAAATGTGACAAGTTCTTCAGGTCTCGAAGGGAGATCGGGTTACTGTCTGCTGCCAGAGGTCAGAGCTAGGGTCACAATGGGAGAGTGTCTTCATGACATCGCATCCTGCTTATTTAAGTTAAAAAAAAAAAAGGGTGATAAATACCAGAGCCCTTTTACCAGAGTTTATCAGTGTGTAGGGAAGGAGATTGTTTCGTCTTTTTACACGTGACAGCCATCTTTAAATCAACCAGGACAGCGCATAAATACATTCTGATCACTTAATAATGAAAAACATTTATCATCTGACCTCATCATTAGCCTTTTTTAACCCACTTTTGGATTAGCGTACAGGTTAGCCAATTTGCTAGTTGCTGCTTGGCTACTAAATTGTGTTACACAATATAATATACAATGTTTGCTAACTGGTTAGCAAACTTGGCTGCTGAGTTACATTACACATTATAATAGATAATGCCAACTAGTTTGCTAAAAAATGTGGCTAACAATTAGATTACACAATATATAATGTTAATTAGCTTGCAAACATAGGTACTAATGTAGATTACACAATATTATGCAAACTTGGCTATTGGTGTTAAAAACAAAATAAAATATTTTAGGTAACACTAGCAAACTTGATACTAATTTAGCTTATACATTACTACAGCTTATGATAGCTAATGTTAGCTTGCTAGCAAACATAGGTACTGGTGTTAATCGCATAATAATACAATTCAGATAACATTAACCACCTTGCTAGCAACCTTCTCTACAATTTCTTATTGAACAACAAATAGTTTACCTAAGAATCTTTAGCTAGCCTGGATGTAGCTACTGCAGGAGTATTTAAGAACCTGACTAGCTTTGCTAATGATGCTAAACTATTATATTGTGTTTCATGCTAGGCAGTACATTTAAGATGGCAAGTAAGAATAGAAAACTATAGTTAGCTATAATGTTAGCTAGGTTGCTATCAAACTTGGGTACTGGTGTTAAAATTAGCTAGCTTGTTACTGATCTGGGTTGCTGGTTTTAATAAAACAAAGTGATTAGCAAAGTTAAGTAGCTTGCTTGATTTATGTTTACTTTACAGCTATAGACGTTTTAGCTAAAATTGCTAAATCAATATATTGTGTAGGTAAAAACAGTATTTTGCGTTTCGCTATATGTCAAGACATCATATGATCAAGTTTGGCAGCTGGCATAAACGCAGAAAACATGACCCTCTGATGTATCCAAGAAAAAAGTAAACAACATGGGGAATATGTGTGTGTGTGTGTGTGTGTGTGTGTGTGTGTGTGTGTTCGCGTGTGTGTGACCTCTATTTGACCCGCATGCATTCAATGGTCAGCTGAAGACGTGGAGACTTACTCTGGGGTCCACACATCTCACTTACATCCTTCAAAAGAGAGATTTTCTGCTCAGATTGTGTTTAAGAGTCTGAGTTAAAGATAAGCCCCGATGTGCGTATTTCAGAGCAATTATCCCTGAAACTCTCCTGAGATGCAACTACTTCAAATGGGCTGTGTATTTTCCAGTATTTCTGTAGTAAAGATCATGAATCTTCATTACATCGATGTCATTAGCAGGAGATGGTTCGGTAACTCGGCACTTCATTGGTGTAGCTGCTGGTGGAGCACCGTATGAAACAGGCTAAAAAGCTGAATAGCAAAATGGCATTCCATAAATTCCCTCCTGCCATGCGAAGGAGTCATCAGTATAACCTTGGGTTCTTTGCTTATCTTAATGACAGTGGAGCTGGAATGGTTCACTCTGATATCTGTCATGGGCCTGTACCGATTATCAGCTAGACCATATATTGTGATATAGAGACTGACTATGTGGCGCAAGCTAATAATGATTAGTTAGCTCATATTTAGCCGTTCAGGACAACCATATGTCAGATCTGACTTTTTTTAAAACACCGTAAGGTGATTGTCCTGATTAGATCATGTGCAATTCATCTGCGCTTAAAAGACAAAGACATCACTTCAAAGATAAAAATCTTTGACAGTAATCTGTCAGTCATTTAATGTTGCACAACATCAAATGTAAAAAAAATGGACAAGAACTATGGCGTCATTCTTAAATAAACAAACAATTGTAGATGTAGGAAAATTGCAGTGGTATAAGAAGAATAAAACTTTTCAACCAAAATTCTCAACGTTGGGACAGTAACAGTAATTCTACATTGATTATTTTTCTATAACAGCATGACACTAAAATGATGTATTCGTTATTTTTTGCATTTCAGCGTATTTAATAAAATGCTTTTTTTTTTCATGTTTACAGAGATGTATTAAATTCTTTTATAATTTCTTATAAATGCCTAACATTGGATCATGGTTTATGATACTATCACAATATTGTGTTTTTTAAAAAATACTCGTTTAGTGCAGGATTAAAACAAAATATTGCCACGTCATGCCAATTAATATACACAGTTCAAGATATGAACACTGTGTGAATTGAATTTCATGATATATATGATAGGCAAATGCCTGGTGTAGTTGAATTTAATATTAAATATTACAAATTGCAGGATGCATGAAGCAGTTTGGGTCATTAAAGGATGGACAAGAAAAAAACATGACATGTATATCTTCATATAATTCTAGTTTTAGGATACTATAGTAAAAAATAACCAGGGCACTAGGGTTAACTAAGCGTTTTTCCTCCGCCGTGATGGTATTTTGTTATGAGCCAGAGAGCGAAGAGGTCAGACGAGTGATCCAAGCCAACATGACATCACACAGGATTTTGCATGAGCTATGTAGAGCCGGGAATGCGAAACTTCATTTGTGCCTGACAGATTAAGTGTGCTGCTACAAAAACACAGCTTATCGTCGGTTTACGCCTTGAAAAGGATTGAGTGATGAGAGGTTTTTAAGAAAAATGTTTCCTTTCTCCATCCCGCAGTCGGATGTAGATTACATCGAAGGGTTAACGTTCGGGCGGAATGGGATGCAAAGACGGGTGGCGTGTCTGAATTCTTCATCATACCTGTCTGGAATACTAATTTACAGCCCATAATGCACTGCAGACAGGCTTAGAGGAGGACGATAAAACCATAGGCTTAATGAGAAGTCTTCAGATCGGAGTGCTCTTTACTGTTTAAGAGCACAAGTGGTTGTTAGAGTTAGTTAAAAAAGTTGAGGTTCTTCTTGCAGGAATCCAGTTGTGACCTCATTTGAAGTAGTAGATATTTTAAGGCTGCTTTCTGAGACCGTATGAGCAAGATGCCTGTCAGACTTTAGCACAGTGAGGAAGTGATTTGACTCCGAATCGGCTTGACTACAAGAAGTGAATCAAACATTTATAGGCAAGATGATAAACAGAGCCGAAGGGTAGCACTGCGCATGTGTACAGTATGTAATGATGAATAAGAAGTTCAAATAAACCCAGAAAATGTTTTATACTAGCTATTTATGTAATTATCTAGAATCCCTTCATCCTACGTTATTCTCTTTAATCATTTCTTGAGACTTTATGTAAGCTAACGTTAAGAAAAACTTTTGCAGTGAATGGCAGAAATTGCGTCTTTTCAGTTTGGGAAGTATTAAGATCTTTGTGCTTTAACAATTTTAATTTAATGACTTTGACGCTTCTGTCACAATCCTATGAAACCCCCGATTAGGAAACCCTTCTTTAGAGGACATAAAAAAAAAAAAACCATACTTTTACCTTTGTTAAAAAAAAAAAAAATCCAGATTCTGTTGAATATGCATATTCGCCACATCACCATCAATTTTGTTGCATGACCTGCATTCAGGACACATGGACCACGATAGGCTGTTGTATTTTATGATGCAATAACACCTGTCAGTCACATATTCGACGCAAGCTCAGATTTTCCACCATGTCGTTCAGCTTCTCCTGATAAAAAACATAAGATGAGTCCAAGATGCTCAGACAGCATTAGACGGGGCTCTTGCATGAGACATGCTACTCATTTCCTGTAAATCGAGGCTCTCAGTAGGAAACATGAGTTAACAGCTCAGAACTCTTGGTGTGTTTAAGGTCATTAGGGGCCCAAGAGTAGCGCTGAGGATGTTTGGGCCACTGAAAGGGGATTAGTCGATTCTTAATTAACAGTCCTGTTTTATTCTTCTCAGCATTTATTCAACAAGATGAATTAAGGTCAAGCCTTAGTGAGTACCCCGACATGGTGCTTTTTTGCCCTGAGAAGAGCTCCAGGCAACAATTTTACAACATGTTCCCAACAATATATTCCCTATAATGTTATGCTTTGATTCTCCAGTCTTGCTTTGTTTTTAAGTTGTTATTGTTTCCAAGACGCCAGGGTGGACAAGCATGCTGAAAATAAAGGCGACTGCACGCTCCCTTGGGGTCAAAAAACTTCCCAGTAATTGCATTTCAGGAGTTCCTTTAGATTCTGCGGCCTGGTCGTGCTTACAGAAAAAGTGGTATTGTAGCGTGTGAGGCTAACGTGACGGCCACCACATTCACTCTCCATCATCGGCAGTGGTGGCCTCGAAAGTGTAACTGGGTTAAGCTTCGTCTGCCAGCTGCAGGCAGTATTCACAGCATGTCGTCCCACACACTGCCTACAATACACACCTTATTGAATTGCAGCACTGTGCTACCTTACACTTAAACTGTATGTTAGGTCCATTCCCTTCCAGATTTCTCAAGCCGTGTGTCTTTTTGACAGACATTAAGCCTATATGCTCGTAAATCTGTATTTCACATTTCTCGTCATGTTCTGGCTTTTACATTTAGACTTGATGGTCTTGTTTCTTATCTCTGGTCCTGTTTAAAATGTATTAAACAGTCGACCGGAGTGGGCTTGCCTTGCATGACTGCTGTTTTTATAGCGATGTGGTTTCCATATGGGGACGCTCGGTGGCACTGAACTGGAAACCCAGCCACCAACATGCCAGCGTGCCACATGATGGGAAACATTACTTACTGGGACAAAACAAGCTTCCTCTCTAAATCTTTCCACTTTTATTATTATAACTGTTGGGGACAAAAAACATCTGCCGCAGAGAACAATATTGTGGCTATGTGCATGGAAATAGCTGTTTAGCTTCTTGAGATCCAGCTACAAGTAAAATATAAGCCAAACGTCTGAGTCCACTACCGAGAACTGTTTATATTTCATTAGTCATTCATTAGTCGTTACTTATTCCTATTTAAGACGACATTGTTCAGTCCTGGGATTGTATTTAGCTGTTTAATAATGAAATATATCCGAGTATTCTATAAGCATAATTTATTTAAAGTTGTTGTCATACTTTTAGTTCTAATGGTAACACATTGCAGCACACAATGAGGTCTGATCAATAGAGAAAGTAACGCTCAGTGTATGCTGTTATGGGAAAATAATGAATAATGAATAATAATAATGAATGCTATAATGAAACTCCTACCAAACCAAAGTGGATTATTATCCTAAAACAGTACATTCTAGTTTTATTAGGGTGAGTGTTTTCAGGAAGGTTCTGGTGTCGCCACTGTCGCTCCTTTTCAGGCAGCCAGTCATACGAGTGGGACTCGTCACCCTGGTAACCAAGAAAATGTAGGAGAAGCTTGTTCTGGCTGTGTCTGTCTATCCTGAACCTAAGAATAACAAATAGATATTAAAAAGTATGAGAGCAATGCTAGGCTAGCATACACTGGCGGTTAGAGTAGTGATATGTTGTCATGATATTGTTGTCATAGAAACAAAACCCAAGCTCAGCATAGGAACCCTTTTTTGATGAAGGGCTGGATTGAAGCGCTCCCCAGCACCCTGCCAGCGCTTTTCTGTCAGGAATAAAATGCTATACGGACACTCACCCTTATACCACAGCAATTTGCCGACCACTGCTTTTTTAATTTCCTTTTATTAGTTTCTTATGAGCCACAAACCAAGTTAGTTCCTTTTATCACTTACTGTAAACAGTCGTCCTCTCACCAGACTCTCTTTTTGTCTCTTGCTTGAAGTATAATTAAGAACACGAAAACGCAGCTTGTCATGTTGCCAGAAATCATAAAGTGCAACGACCTTTATCCTGAAACATTTTCTCGTCAGAAAACTTACTGGCACTGGAGACTCCTTCCATAAATGGTAGATAAACATATCTGTACAGAAAGCCTTACCCTATCAAAAATGTGTGTTTATTATCAATATAAGATTATGATAGATTTTACGACAGATTTCATAACAACAGTTCTTGGTCGTGGTTATTCCCTTTTCAGCCTAAGAACAGATAGCATGCAAAGATTAAGTATTTATTCCCACCACTCACAAGGAAAGCAAAAAAAAAGGCAGGTAAAGCCTGGGTCAATGTGTCCAGCTGGGGAGACGTGAATGGAGTGGACAGGCAAGGCAGGCTCAGGAAACGTAGCGCCTGTCTTTGGAGATTAATGTTGGTGTGTATGGCTTCACGTACAGCCCACAGTGAACTGGTGGCATTTCCTGAAGTCTAAGCCATTAGGACACGACAAAGAGCAGCAAGTAGGTGGCGAGGACGGCTAATAGATTTACAGAGGAAATGACTCAAGAAGACAAGAGCCAACATTGGCTTGAATTATTTCAACAACTTGTCTCATGTACACAATGAATTTCAGAGGGTGATCCGTCTCTTTTACTCCATCACAATGGTATTTAAGTCTTGTGTTTTGGGGAGTAACTGGGTGTTGAGGAGTCTGACTGCCTGAGGGACGATCTTACACAAAAGCACCAGATGCTCCAACACCTTCCGCCAGATGGCAGAGGAGTAAAACGTCTGTCATAGGTGTAGAAAAGGTCATCCAACGCTGGTAGCCTTACAGTTGAAGTGTCTGTGGTGAATGGCATCGACGAAGTGGAAAGAGGAAAGGATGATGCTCTTAGACATTTTCATTATCCGGATCACGATTTTGTGGTCTGTTCTCTCAAGTTCTCTAAAACCTACAACAGAAGGTCCAAACATCTCTTGAGGACTCTTTTGCAGATATCAGGGAAATGCTTTGTAGTAAGCGAGCACTCGTGCTGGTGACGAAGTTGGTTGGTGCACATGAAACAAGCTGGTGTTTTGGTAGAGCCATATATGTGCAATTGCCCCAGTTTGTTTTGGGGCCAGATTATATTTGATTGGTAGTGTTTGATTTAGGCCATATTTGAGCCAGGTAGTGTTTGATCCAGGCCAAATTTTGGGCAGGTGGCATTTGTTCTGACTGACTTTTTTGTAGGTTGATCCTGTAGTTTTGCAAGAACTCTATAGTTCTTTTAAGGTCTGCAATGAAAAGGCAAATTACCTGGTCATTGGAAATAAGGGGGGGGGGGGGGTGTTAGTTCCAGGCTTCTTGTTCTGTGCTTTGAAATCCAGTGTAGAAGTTATTAATCAAGAGTGGGAACATTATTGTCACAGACACATGGTGTTATTTTCTAGCCAGTGATGGCCTGATAACCTCCACATATGATATTTATCTTTGGTATCTAGACAATGATCAGGTTACTTTGCCTTTCTGTGTACGTGGGGTGCATTGCTTCTTGCCTTTTTACCCAGAGTGTTTTGACCACCGTTGTGGTCAGCTATGGCTTTGGTGGCCGTGTGAGATGATGGTCATGGAGATGTGCTGATATATTGCGTTATAGATAGTGTCTTTCACCCAAGTAGCTCTCTTTGTGATTATAATACACTATATCTGCCTCTCTGTCTTATTAATCTCTTCCCCTTCCTTTATCTCTCTCCTCAGACTCGGACGTGAGCATGCGCACTCTGAGTACGCCCAGTCCTGCTCTCATCCTCCCTCGTTCTTCGCCTGCCCTCTTCAATGGCTCCTCGTTGTCCTTCGCTCCTGAGACTGTTGGTCTCACTTACCCTCAGCGTGGCATGTGCCAATCCAAAGACCATCATCAGGGGGCGCCCATCGACATGCTGCCTGACCACGCCTTTCTGCAGATCTTCGCCCATCTGCCCACCAACCAGCTGTGTCGATGCGCCCGTGTATGCCGCCGATGGTATAACCTGGCATGGGACCCACGGCTTTGGAGGACGGTGCGTCTGACGGGTGATGTGGCACACGTGGACCGGGCGTTGCGGGTGCTTACACGTCGTCTGTGTCAGGATACACCCAACGTATGTTTAACCGTGGAGATGGTGGTGTTGAATGGCTGTCGCAGACTTACCGACCGTGGCCTTTACACAGTGGCACAGTGCTGCCCCGAGCTGCGGCGTCTCGATCTGGCCGGCTGCTACAACGTGTCCAACGAGGCTGTGTTCGAAGTGGTCTCACGATGCCCTAACCTGGAGCACCTGGATGTCTCAGGTAAATATGTTATAAGATTTGATGGTTTGCTTTTTTGTGTCTCAGGGTCATATTTTTCGTCCCTGTATTACTTTTGCTTTGGGGAGCTTCCTTGGTCTTTAAAACGAAAATAAACTGCTAGGCACTACTCTTCCCAAATGTTAGCCACCGTGTCTGCACTTGTAGGAGTGAACGTAGCCATCAAACACACATCACACACGCTCATGGGACTCATTTCTATAGTCCTTGATGTCTTTCTGTGGCAAGAAATTACATGTTCTAAGAGTTTGGGGATTTACAGATGTCTTTGAGTGAAAATCTAGAGGAGAGTTAAAAAGACATAAGAAAAAAGCAGGGTATGTGGATGATCAGCTTCCCGCGGAGACGGAACAAAACAACCCGAATATGTCTGCCGTGGCTATCTGAAATGATAGAAGGCTGTGTTTATAAGTTTAATCCTCACATAAATTCTCATAATTAAAGGGAATAACATTTATTAAACAGCTTTTTCAAGTTCCTGGTGTGTGCTCTTAACTGAATTTGAAATTCCTTGAAGCTGATAAGCCAGGAATGCAACCATGTAAAATCAGTAATATTTTACAAACTTACTGACCCGCGGCAGCCCTGCGAGTGTACTTACATGACTGTCTGTGTGAGTCAGAGGCAACAGAAAGCAAAACTCAAACACAGTCAGGCCTAAACACTGACTGGATAATGGTAATAATAACACTTCCTCACTCAAATGCCGTTTCACCGCGGGACACTTCACCCAGGTTTGCATTCTGACAAAAATTTACCTTTAAAGTTTAGGCAAACTTTAACTGAATCAAATACTTCCTGGCCCAAATATGGACTGACAGAAATGCTGCTTGGCCGAAAATATGGAGTGAATCAAATACTACCTGGCCAAATATTACCCAAATCATATTCTACAATCAAATACTACCTGACATAAATTTGGCCCGAACCAAACACTACCTGTCCCAAATATTACCCAAATGAAATACCACCTGTCCCAAAGACGGTCTGAATCTGAACCAAATTTGGCCTGAACCAAACACTATCTGGCACAATATTATCCAAATCAAACACTACCTGTCCCAAATGTTATCCAAATCAAACACTACCTGTCCCAAATGTTATCCAAA
>JAQQZR010000018.1:2226990-2237610 GCA_030068235.1 Notoglanidium macrostoma | reverse complement strand
AAACACTACCTGTCCCAAATGTTATCCAAATCAAACACTACCTGTCCCAAATATTATCCAAATCAAACACTACCTGTACCAAATATGGCTTGATTAAAAAAATTCCTGGCCCAAATATGGTATGAATTAAATACTACCTGACCCAAATTTGGATTGAACCAAATACTACCTGGCCAAATATGGACTGAATCAAGCATGACCTGGTCTAAATATGGTCTGAATAAAATATACAAATTTGGACTGAACCAAATACTACAAAATATGGATAAAATATAGCCAGATTAAGATATTATCAGGCCCATACACAGCACAGATCAAAAGCTATCTGGCTCAGATATAGCCCAAATCAAATACTATTCGGTCTAAACTCTGTTTAACTCTGTCTCGCGGTATTCCACTTGACCCAAACACATCCTGAGCCAAGTGCTGCTTAACCCAAACAGATTCTGACTCAAGTTTAAAAACAGCCATGTGTACACACAGCCAAGAGAGTCTGGTCCAAACAGATCACTGTTTCTGCTCCAGTTACTGCTCATCATGGATGACAGCTGCAGGGGTCTTCTGATAGATTGTTCTGAAATGTCCGTGACTTCCTCTTGGACCTGGGAAATATATTAATAAGCTCTTTCCGTCCAGCATTCTCTTTACTCGGAGAGGAAAACAAGCCCATGCATGACCATGACCTCTAAACTCAAGGTGCTTTGGGATCGTCTGTTCTGCTCATCAAGCGAAACGACTCTTAAAATCTCTCACTTGAATGATTTTGTGATGAAGAGAAATTAAAACTAGGCCGAGACGCTTCTGTTCTTTTCCCCACTGACAGGTTATTGGCTGCAGTACGCAGCAGAACAACTGTCAGCCTTATCTCTTCTTATTTATTATATTTTGTTACCGCCATGGTTCGGATAAATCCCCCAGGCCATCCATCTTTCATTTGGAGACTTGAAACAATATCTGATGACTCTAACGATGGAATTTATAATCCCTGTCCAGTCAGACATTCAGAAAATTTTTCCCCTCCTCCGTCAAACCCTTTCCTGGTGTTTTATTTCAGACTTCCTGCACTTCCTGTTGGAGTGCGAGGAACAAGCGGCGTCATTTCCACAAGCTGATGCTCTCCCGGACAATTAACGCAGCATGGCGCCCTCTATTGGATAATACCATGTCTGCATTCTAACCCTGGCTCAGAGATCCCCCCCTTCATCCCCCCGTCATAACCTACAAAAAATAACTCTTTTCAGATGTTTCTCTTCTTCAACGTTTAAGGCAAATCTTTTAACGCAGAGTTAACCCTTGGTGGGCTTCGGATAACGCACTCCCGACTGCACTTTTCCATGCAGACAGATTTTATATGGTGAATTAAACTGAAACGATGCAGAGGTGGCTGCTGTCTCAGAATGCATGTATTACATTATGGCTTTCCAACAATAGCCCCCAGTGATTTGTGTAAGGAACGACTCGGACAGAAACATCTGGAATATTCCGACCTGATTAGGAAAGCTAATTCAACCCTGAAGGAACCCAGATTGAGGAAGAGGTGGGATCTACGGTTTCCTTCCTAACAAACCTCGTATGAGACGAAACGTCTGTAAGCAGAGTGACGTTTTCCTTTCAACTGTTCCAATAAGCCATTACGATGACTATCAATTAATCAAAGGTAGCAATAACAGCAGGCTCCCGGCGTAAAGCGGCTATTTGCCTTGTTAGCATTTTCAGACGACGTGCTCCTCTTAATGCTCACGCTCTTCTCTGGACAAAGTTTAAACACCGAATGATTAAAAACTGAGTTCATTTTTACGTGGGCCATTTGTAATCGGTTGAATTGTGTTTAAAAAAAAAATTTTTGTCAACAAGGTTCGGAAACACATGATGAGACTTTGCAAAGAGACACCGAAACAGAATTTCCTAATAATCTCTCTTCTGCTTTGTCCTCATGTTCAGGATGCTCGAAGGTGACGTGCATCAGTCTGACGCGGGAAGCGTCCATCAAACTCTCTCCTCTTCACGGCCAGCAGATCTCCATCCGCTACCTGGACATGAGCGATTGCTTTGCTCTGGAGGACGAGGGTCTGCACATCATCGCGGCTCACTGCACTCAGCTCACGCACCTGTACCTGCGCCGCTGCGTGCGCCTGACCGACGAGGGTCTGCGCTTCCTCGTCATCTACTGCCCGGCGGTGCGCGAGCTGAGCGTCAGTGACTGCCGCTTCGTCAGCGACTTCGGGCTGCGCGAGATCGCCAAGCTGGAGGGTCACCTGCGCTACCTCAGCATAGCGCACTGTGGCCGCATCACTGACGTAGGAGTGCGCTACATCGCGAAATACTGCTCCAGGCTACGTTACCTGAATGCCCGAGGCTGCGAGGGCCTCACGGACCACGGCATCGAGCACCTGGCCAAGAGCTGTCCTAAGCTCAAGAGCCTGGACATCGGAAAATGCCCGCTGGTGTCGGACGCCGGGCTGGAGGTACTCGCGCTCAACTGCTTCAATCTGAAGCGCCTGAGCCTGAAGGCGTGCGAGAGCATCACAGGCCGCGGGCTGCAGGTCGTGGCGGCCAACTGTTTCGACCTGCAGCTGCTTAACGTGCAGGACTGCGACGTGTCGCTCGACGCGTTGCGCTTCGTCAAGCGCCACTGCAAACGCTGCATCATCGAACACACCAACCCCGCCTTCTTCTGAACGCTACAACAGAACAGACAATCTGATACGCAAAACATGTCCATTTTTCTCAAGTGTCCGTTCAGCCGCAGCTATAATGACAATCTCGTACGCGTAATGCTAACAAGCCGTTTCTGTTCACTGTTAGCAGTTCTAGCACTTTTGGGTTGTATTCCAGTAAGCAAGGTCTGTATACACTAAGACAAGCGGACAATCCACGCGACAGCGAAGTAAAAATGTATTTGCAACTAAGTGCCAAAGATCAATCGGATCATCTCGACTGCAGACCTCTGGAAGTTTTTCGTTTTTCGTCGCGACAAAGTTAGCTTAATGTATCCAGACCTTACAGAAAGAGATTATATATGCAAAGTTTCCTCCTTACCGCAAATGTAGTCCATCAACGAAGATATGATAATCGGTTTCGCAACCCTGTAGCTGAATTCTAGGAACTGTGGCGGCCATTTTGTAATCGTACGCTCATCAAAGCCCCGCCTCCTAAAGTTCGAACGCAGAATTACACCAGACAGCTGGACGCTAGGCAGGTTCAAACTTCTACATTCTTTACTGGCTTACACATTTATTTATTTTTTCACACTGATGATATATCAATGATAGATTTGTGTATATTTTCCATATTAGCCTCATAGCTCCAGGACAAAACCCCGATCACCTTGCCACATCGACTACATTAACAGGAGGAGGAAACTGAAATTGGGTACAGTTAGATTTTTCACGTTTTTTTGTTTTTTTTACACTCTCAACACACTTTACTGCATATGATTTGGTTTTTTTTGTGTTTAGCCCATATTTATGCTCCGTCTGTATTTTCTCATACCTTCCCCTCCACTTGTGTAATTGTATTACAGCGATCGTGTACAGAAGCGTATTTTCTACTTTGGAAAAGGGAATGAACAATCAGACATGAGGTTTCAATTTGAGACATGGGAGCGTATAATTTAAGCGATAATTCATAAAGCTGATCCGGTAGTCTACGGTGTAACTCACTGTTTACAGTAAAATACTCGTTTGATTTGTTAATTTAACGATGCATACATGTCGATCCATCATGATGCACATTTCATTCGATTTATTGCTAACGAGGTAGCATACATGACAACGCCAGTGACGTTTGAACGTCTGTTAGTGACGTACCGGTATTACACTTTCATATCACAATAATTGATTTTATAATCAAGCTTTCATTGCAGTAATACAACATTTGAGCAGTTGTTCCTCGACATCCCGGCTGTTTGACTACGTGCGATTCACCACGGCGCCATTTTCACCACGTAATAATGCGCAGAATGTTTGTTTCTGGTGCAAACATAATGGTGAAATAAAGATATCCAAGCCATAATAAAAAACAATCATGTTTTCTTGTCTTTTTTTGCATATACAGTCATGTCTATAAATATTGGGACACAGATGAAGTCATTATTATTAGGTAGCTGTATACTACAGTATATTATAGCTGTTAAATAATGATTACGATGTCAAAGTTCAGACTTTCAGCTTTAATCTGAGGGTTTTTGTATCCAAATCAGGTGAACGGTGTAGGAATGAAAGCACTTAATATATGCAAGCAAAAGTATTTGGACAAATGTAACCATTAGTCAGTTTTAACACTTGGCTGCAAATTCTTTTTTTTGTCAATGCCTGCCTGAAGTCTGGAACCCAGAGACATTTATTTCTACGTTTGTGAATTTCAGCACTTTTCCGCATGGAGTTTCAAACCAAATTTCATTGTACCTGTATGATGACAATAGATATTTTATTTTTAAAAGCATTTGAAATAACAAATAATTTTAATATGATACTATTATAAATTAAATAAAATCAAATAAAAGAAGTGTGTATACAACAGAAATTCCAATCATATATAGACATTATTATTATTATTATTATTATTATTATTATGAACATTTTGCATCATATTTTACACGATTTGACGTCCACATCCGCTGACATACACAGCGCCCCCTTGTGTCAGATTACGTTATTCACGCTATTTACACTATTATTATTATTTTCTTCTAGTTTATTTCAATTTATTCTGCTGTGTGTATGTGTATATCTGCTTAAACGTACATTTAAACATATGCAGGTCTTTCTGGAGTTGTGCTGCGTTTAAAAAAAAAAAAGATTTTAAAAGCGAGGAAAAAAACCGGTTGTTGTAATACTGCATATGTCCACTAGATGGCAGTGAGCGCTGGCGCTTATTATCCTGCAACCTGAGCTGTCATTCATTTCA
This sequence comes from Notoglanidium macrostoma, assembly GCA_030068235.1. Lineage (NCBI taxonomy): Eukaryota > Metazoa > Chordata > Actinopteri > Siluriformes > Auchenoglanididae > Notoglanidium > Notoglanidium macrostoma. The sequence continues at coordinate 2,232,702 of JAQQZR010000018.1, read as the reverse complement.
CCGCCGAAAAAGAACGCGGAGCCTCTGTCTTCCTGTATGGGTTGTTTTTGATCGGTTAGTGATTTTCCGGTCTTGTTCTTTTAGTTATCATGACTATTATAATATTTTTTGTTTGTTAATTTTGGACAGTATGATAGTGTTGTGTTATTGAAGTCTGTGTAAATCTGCATTACTAATCGTTTAATTAAACTTCCAGGATAGAAAATGGATGGAATTAATAGATTAAGTGTCATTTATATCTCTGTACATCAGATCAGGGGTCATGAGCATTTTATCATGGATTAAATATGATCAACATTTATGTGTACAATGAGAACTAGTTTCCTACTTCCTGTATGAAAGTGCACTTTGAAGGGAAATGAAATAAGGTCACTAATGTAGTGCACTATACAGGTTTAAAATGAATTGAATATTTGTTATTAATATTAATGCAGCTGTTTTTAGTGTCCATTAGAGGTGACTGAAGCCTCTTAACACTTTCATGCACAAATTATTCATTTATTTCACATTCTTTCGGCGTTTTCTTTTTTTATTACTTGAAATGACACGTCATATGGATTTAGCTTTTTTAAATATCACTTGCATAAAAAAGGTAATGGATTGTCCATGTGTAGAAATATGATAAATAACAAAACTAAAACTAATTAAGGTTAAAATAAATAATCATCCAATGTGTAGTAAGCAGGTCTGAGATATTTAATGTTGAACAAAAAGATAGAAAGTACCATTTGTTAAAACAAACATGAGCTGCACAGTGAAGAGAGCAACAGAAATCAGGATAATGAGTGATCATGTGATTACAGAAACTGTCACGTGACTTGGAGCTGATTTACAGCTTAGAATTTGCTAAAATCTGCATTAATTTTGGATGCTGTGCATGAAAGGGTTCAGAAAGAGAAACCATCACCACAGATTTGTTTATAAGAAGCTCCTCAGCTGATAGGCAGTGGGATCTTTCCCAGCAGGTTATTTTGCTGTGATTGGTTCTTCTCTCGGAGTCTCTGCATCGCCTGTGCTGTTTGCGTGCTTCATCGCAGGTCTCGGAGAGACAATTTGCATTGAGGCGAGATGACCGATCTCTGGCAGGAAGCCATGGACCACGCTGTAGCTGTGGCCAGAAAAGCAGGAGAGGTCTGTCTGTCCCTCCGACTCTCTCTCTTTGTCTGTCCCTCTATCTGTCTCTCTCTCTCTCTGTCTGTCCCTCTATCTGTCTCTGTCTGTCCGTCTGCCTCTCTCTCTGTCTGTCCCTCTATCTGTCTCTCTGTCTGTTCGTCTGCCTCTCTGTCTGTCCCTGTCTTCATGTCCCTCTTTCTCTGTCTGTCCCTCTCTCTGTCTGTCTGTCCCTATGTCTGTCTCTCTCTCTCTCTGTCTGTCCCTCTCTCTGTCTGTCTGTCCCTATGTCTGTCTGCCTCTCTCTCTGTTTGTCTGTCCCTCTCTCTGTCTGTCTGTCCCTATGTCTGCTTGTCTGTCTGTCTGTCTCTCTCTCTCTGTCTGTCTGTCCCTCTCTCTGTCCCTCTGTCTCTCACTCCCATACACGCTCCTCATCATCATGATCATCATCACCAGCGCTGTAAGGATGTTGGCTGCTGTGTTACAGATCGTACGGGAGGCTCTGCAGGATGAAAGGAAGGTGATGTGTAAAAGCACCTCAGTGGACCTGGTGACTAAAACTGACCAGAAAGTGGAGCAGCTCATCATCGCTTCAGTCAAGGAGAAGTTTCCTACACACAGGTAGCAGAAAGAAGTAACAAATAATCAACCAATAAATAAAATCACACACACACACACTTTATTTACTTACTTTTTTTTATGAAAAAAAGTTTTTTTTTACTTTATTCACTTATATAATTATTACTTATCTAGCTTTATGGTTTCCATTTTATTAACATGCTTATTTATTTACTTATTAAATATATATATATATATATATTTCATCTCTTTATCGACATTTACTAATTTGCTTATTGTGTAATTAATTACTGACGACCTCTTTATTTATTTACTCACTTACTGAATAGATTTATCTTTATTTAGCTGCATGGGGTCGGTCCTGCCAATTCACATTTATTTATTTATTTTTATGTATTTGTTTATTGCATAATTAATTATTTAAATTTTCCTAATTATTTATTTACACACATTTGTGTACGTTAGGTTTAACGGACATAAAAAGTGTTTTAAGCATTTCATTTATTTACAGATTTGTACCTTTTTTTTTTTTTTTTTTAATGTTTTTAGTTTTTTAATTTCCCCAGTTTATTGTGCACTCTATTTGTAGTGGGAGTTTTTTCTCTCACACTTTTTAATACATTCATTATTTTTGGCTGTCCTTCATATCTGCTGCAAGACAAATATTATTTATAATAAATAAAATAAGACTGATTAAAATAAAATTTAAATATATTTTAATTTTTAAATCGCTTCTCTTCGTGTGTGTGTGTGTGTGTGTGTGTGTGTGTGTGTGTTAGTTTTATCGGTGAGGAGTCAGTAGCTGATGGTCAGCCCTGCATTCTGTCTGATAATCCCACCTGGATCATCGACCCGGTGGACGGCACCACCAACTTCGTACACGGGTCAGTTACTCACCTGTGAAGTGAAAATTCCGGACCCGCCTTAAACACCTCTAGCAAACAAACAAATAATGCTCCATGTTAGGATTGGATTCACTTCTAAATCATCTGAATTGGAAGAAGCTGATGTAGAACTCGCTGTAGAGTGTTAATGCTCAGTGTTAATGATCAGCGTTAATGTTTTATCCAGATACCCGTTCATCGCTGTGTGTATCGGGTTTGCAGCCGAGAAGAAGGTGAGAAACTTCACACCACTTCCTTTACTCTACAGTCTTCTTCCTTCAGCTGTAACCCTGTGAGTGTGTGTGTGTGTGTGTGTGTGTGTTGCAGTTAGAGTTCGGTGTGGTCTACAGCTGTATAGAGGATAAGATGTACACGGCCCGCCGGGGGAAAGGAGCCTTCTGTAACGGAGAACCTCTACAAGTCTCCCATCAGAGAGGTTACACACTTCTTTATCTTCATCATCATCATCGTCATTTCATGTATTTCCATCTCCACACCGAAGAGCCACAGCTGGAGGAAAGACTAGCTGATGCAGATGATCATTATTTATTTGTTTCATCCATCAATGAGGCAAACGGAGTGGAAAGCTGAGATCCACTTCATTGTCTTGTTTTCTTGAACGAAAAAGTTTTTATCTTTTTCTTACGGCCGAAAAACCGAACAGCTTTTTGGTTCCATCTTGAATTTCTTCCCTTCTCACTTTGTCTAAATCCCGTTTCAGACATTAATCAGTCCATCATCGCCTCCGAGTTCGGCTCAACCCGAGACCCCGAAGTCATCGACAAGGTCTTCTCCAACATGAGGAAGGTCCTCTGTCTGCCAGTGCACGGGTACACACGCGCACGCACGCACACGCGCACGCACACGCGCACACAAACACACAGAAAGAGAGAGAGAAAACCTCAGTAGTAACCTTTCACTTACTCAAGGCCATGTTACAATTTTGGGGAAAAAAAGCAAAGGAAGAAACGACACAAAGGGAAGAAAAGACAAGCAGGAATAAAGGGAGGAAGGGAAGTGAAGAACAGGAAAGAAAGGGAAAGTAAAGAGGAGGAATAAACAAATGAATTTGAAAGGGAGGAAAGGAGATGGAAAGGAATGGAAAATAAAGGAGAAGGAAAGGTACTCGGTGTATTCTCAACTGGAAATTCACCCCTCTCCTGTCTCACTCTCTCCTGCTCTCCTGTCTCACTCTCGCCCTCTCCCTTCTCTCTCTCTCTCACTCTCTCCTGCCTCGCTCTCTCTCTCACTCGCTCACTGCCTCTCCTGTCTCTCTCTCTCCCTCACTGCCTCTCCTGTCTCTCTCACTGCCTCTCCTGTCTCTCTCTCTCTCTCTCACTGCCTCTCCTGTCTCTCTCACTCTCTCCTGCCTCGCTCTCTCTCTCGCTCGCTCACTGCCTCTCCTGTCTCTCTCTCTTGCTTGCTCACTTCCTCTCCTGTCTCTCTCTCTCTCTCACTGCCTCTCCTGTCTCCCTCACTGCCTCTCCTGTCTCTCTCTCACCCTCGCCCTCTCCTGTCTCTCTCTCTCCCCTTCGCCCTCTCCTGTCTCTCTCTGTAAGGATGCGCGGTGTGGGTTCTGCTGCGTTGAACATGTGTCTGGTGGCGGCCGGCTGCGTCGAGGCGTATTACGAGATCGGGATCCACTGCTGGGACGTGGCGGCCGCCGCGGTCATGGTGGAGGAGGCAGGAGGAGTTCTCATGGACTTAGAAGGTGAGAGAAGATGAACCTGTGATTAGTCATGGCTATAACCTGATCGTCGTGCTCATGCTAGCGTGTGTTTAACGTGCAGGTGGACCCATGGACCTGATGTCCAGAAGAATCGTCGCAGCCAATAACCAAGCCATCGCTGAGAGACTAATTAAAGAGGTGGAGGCGTTTCCTGCTGTCCGAGACGACGCCCCTTTAGAGACGAAACAATGACGAGTTCGCGTCAGGATTATTTATGATGATCTTTTTTTTTCCTTTAAGAATTGATGCATTATGTTTTTACATTTAGTCTTAAAACGTTAAGAGAACTGAAACTGATTCTCTTTTTTTACACCGAGTATCTACAGTATCGCCGTAGCAACGACTGAAAAGCTCCAGCTAAACTGTAAATGCTGGCACCTCTGATTCTCTTTATTGTTATAATGATGTACTTTGTTTTTTATATATATATTTAAAAAATTATATATATAAATAAATGTTCTACCATGTTATAAATGTTTTATGTTACATAATCTTATATATTGAAACTCAAGCAAGGATATGATAGAAAAATATTTAATTATCCCAGTTATTCACATTGTCACATCTGTGTTTAATGCTCACTTCACAATCAATAAAAATGGCATTCCTGTGCTCTTTAAATCAGAACAGTGTAAGATGATGATTAATCACACGAAACTATTTCTAAGATTAATGAACTGTGGAGAAAGATGAGAATGAGACCATGGTCAGTGTTTTAGTGTGCAGCGCTAGGAATGAACACAGCATGGTTTAGACAACTCACGCCCTTACATAGCCTAAAAAAAACAACACGAGTGAGAACATAAGTTCGGGTAAAATTCAGTGCAGTCTGTTAGCGCTTGCTTTGGCTCTGTACTCCAGCACACTTTAATACATGGGAAATATTTTATAAACCTCTGTGTTGTGCTGTTACTGGAAAGTAATCAACGTCATGAGGCAGGGTTAATGTTTTTCCTTTTCTGAAGTTGATTCTTTTCCTACAAAAGCACGTTACAAAATGTTTTATTCCTCTTATAGAACAGCAATGATTAAACATTTTTTATTGTAGAATCATCTTGTAGAATAAAATTTTTTTTTTTTTTTTCTGTTTATAGTTACGTTTAACATTGTGGAACACCTGTTATAGTAGCTACAAACGGTCGTTCCTTCACCAGCCTCTTTTCTTTTCTGAAGTCAGTAAGGCAAAAACGCAGCTTGTCATGTAAACAAGAACCCGGAGAAAGTGTAAACTCGTCTGTCCTAAAGACGCCAGAATAGTTACACCGTTACCTCGGACAAAAGAAACTCTGCCATGTTTGAACGAGTTTGGTTAATTTTGTAGCCTTACTTCTTGTTTCTGTTATCAAAGAGAGAGTGAGAGATGGGGTGAGGGAGAGATGGGGAGAGAAAAGGAGATATAGAGGGGGAGGG
>JAQQZR010000018.1:2174323-2212094 GCA_030068235.1 Notoglanidium macrostoma | reverse complement strand
TTGCACATTATGTTTACCACCCATACATTTTGCACCTGTAAACTTTACAGATAGTGCTTAGCAACCATACATACCATATCATGACCATAAATTGAGCTTAAATTTAGTGACTGTAAACTTTCCTAATAGAGCTTAATAATTAATATAGAGCTTAATGTTAATTCTTCAAAATCTACATCCACCTCGATCAGGATTACTCATCTGCAGCACGCAAACTGGAAAATCTTGCTTCTGGAGACGAGTGCGTCACCGCTCTGAGATGTGAGTAGGCATGTTTACAAAAGATGCAATGTGACATTTAGAGTGTTTGGTTTCAAACACTCTAAATGTTCCTTCATTGTTATTAACAAAATGGTCAGATAGTGTCCATTATATTTAGAGCAAGAAATGATCTCAGTTAAAATGTTTTGAATCGATATAAATATTCGCCCATCCTTTCCCTTCTTAATATCATCTACTTTCTTGTTTTTCCTCTCAGCACATTTTGTATCATAAATCCATGTCTTACGACTGATACGACTTTCTTTCAGTACTTTTAAGAATTGGTTTTACGGATTACTGTTTTGCTTTGAAATACGCCAACATTTCGTTTGTCAATTAAAAACATTAGAGGTACATTTTCTTTCTTGTTTCCACCTGGAAACCATAAGGGGGTGTATACTTTTGCACACATGCTACTTTGTGTAAAGTGAATGAGTGCATAATTACATTAACGTAATTAGGTCAAAATACTTCTAATAATACAATTATTAAAAAAAAAAAAACATTTGTTGTACGTGATTTAAAACTTTCAGAGCTGTTATTTGATCTCAGAGGCAAATTTGACAAGTTTAGGGGGGCAGCTGCCACCCTGTGCCACCCATCAGGCCACGCCCCCTGTATTACCATATTATTAATAAACACACACTCGTACACATACACACAGTGCTTAACCTTTCTGCACAACTATTTGGCCAACCAAATTATTCTTGCAGGTTTATAGTGAAAGAATAATATTCCTGCCGGTGAAAGTTTTTTTTTTTTTTATAATTAACAAAATACGGCTAGGAAGCTAAGTAGGAGGTTTCTTAGCTAACCAGCTAGCTAGCCTGCTAACTAACGCTGAAACAGAAGCCCTACCTCTGCTAGCGTTTGAAACTCCAACTCAGAAGTCACACGAGTCATTCTGACACTTCAGTATCTTCTTAAACTACGTGTAGCAGTTTACACCGCTGTCAGGTTCTCTCCGGGTGAAACTCCATGTCCACAAGTTCCCTCATAGCGCCGACTTGACAGCTAATGAGCGCGTATCTTTCTGTTGCTTTTCCGCCGCCGGAGCTGTGAATAGTAAAAAACAACCGTACTAGCGTGCTATGTAGTACGTGACGACATGACGCTGCGTACTATGTATACACACTAAACTAGTGCGGAAGTTGCGGTGTCTGCGTACCCTCATCCTGAAGCGTTTACACCTACAATGACGCAGGGTGTAGATCTGCAAATAATACGTAAGCACGATGCGCAGCTTAACTTCCGGGTACACATTATGTGAGGATTAGTGATACTGAGCTGTGCCGAAATAAACCCGCCCTCACTGGGTGAGGATTTCTGTAGAAGTAATAATAATAACAAGAATTAATAAGAATAATAACGTGTATAGCACATCTCATTAATAAAATCAATAAAATTTAAATAAAAAAAGAAAATAACTAATGAGAACACCTATATTATTATTATTATTATTATTATTATTATTATTATTATTATTATTATTATTACTATTGTTGTTGTTGTTGTTGTTACTGTTGTTGTTACTGCTGTTGTTGTTATAAAATGCAAATTAAAGTGTTTAGACGATAAATTAATAAAATTAAAACAACTACATTCATTTCTATTTTATTTATTGTTATTATTATTATTATTTTTGTTGATGTTATAAAATGCAAATTAAAGGGTTTAGATAATAAATTAATAAAATTAAAACAACTACATTCATTACTATTTTATTTGTTGTTATTTTTTTATTATTTTTGTTGTTGTTGTTATAAAATGCAAATTAAAGGGTTTAGATAATACATTAATACGATTAAAACAACTACATTCATTACTATTTTATTTATTATTATTATTAATATTATTGTTGTTGTTTGATGTTACTATAATATAATTATATAATAACGATTAAGCTCTTTTTAGCTTCTTCCTCTTCCTCTCCTTCTTCTTACTACTACTATGACTACTACTTCTACCTGGGGAAGACAGATTAAAAAGATACACGGCATAGGATATAAATTTAAGCATCTAAAATACTTTATTTTCTTTAAGGTGGCAAAATTTTGCACTACTGTAAAAGACACCAGGGGGCAGTATAGGTCTTAAAATCAATCTGCTGTTTATTACCCTGCGGTCCAAGGCAACCAGGTCTTTATTGGCATAGTTGATGGAACATAAAGTTGATGGGGGTTAAATGTGGCGTGGAGGCCATCAGACACGTACACGCCTTGTATATAATTCAAAGCATTCCCTCTTTTCAGTCTGGCAACCCTGAACAAAGCCCGAGGCTCAGAAAGAAAAGGATACGAGTCCTTGTTGGAAAAAAGGGCTATAGTCTTATATATATATATATATATATATATCACCTATAGTTTCTCATAAAGAGCAAATGAGATCAGATAGAAAGGGAAAAGACACTTTTTTCCTTAGTATCCTGGAGCGAAAGCAAGAGTAATCTTAGACATGCGCGGCCTTCTTGAGTTTCAGCACAGATATTAGGAGAGAAGTGACACAGTGTGCTGCCAAGATAATGATCCTCAAGTTTATCTGCAAAAGACAGAGCTCTTAATATCGGCTTAAACATTTCTCATCCAAGACGAGCAACGGAGATATAAGTCTTAGTGATGATATGAATTACTGTTATAATTATTATCCAGATCGTTTCAGTGCTCTACATATATCAACAGTTATATCGCATCATGTGTCTGTTTTTTAATCTAAATGAAGGCATCCTTCATAAAATATGATACCTAAATGAAACACGAGTCTCCTGAGGCATTAAATATAAACTGATAAGCAATAAAAATTCCATTTGGGAAGATAGGGGCAATTAGGGGGTATGAACCTCAGACCTCCACTCAATACGATATGACACAGTACGCTACGATTTCAATTCTTAGGGCAATGAGTCGATATGATACAACTGAATCTGATCTGAATCTTGGGGTAGGTTTATTATTAATTCAGTAGAATTGAACAGCAAACATTTGTTGTTGTAGGTTAAACTCTTAGGGTGCTTTTACTTTCAGAAATATTTTATAGCTTTCTGCTATAAAAAATTTAAATAAGCTGCACACAAATATGCACGCATTGTATCCATATTAACGCTCTTATCAGTCCTAGCTAGTATTAGCTAACTAGCTAGCCTAGCTTGCTAATCATTATTCTCCGTAGCGCGGATAAAATTGCTAAAAAGATTGATAGTTAGTTGCACTGCAATGTTGAAATATCGTTAACGAAAAAATTTCAATTAAACATGCCGTAAAAATCTCTTCAGATTCGCTTAATGACAAGTTCTAGCTAATAAGCACCTTTCATATTTTCAGCTGCATTTTGTCCTCCATGTTTGCCCAACCCCCACTTCCACCCAAACCTGCCACTTGAGATTAAAAATAAATAACTAATAAGCGCTGGATGTCACTCAGCACTTTTTGAAAAAGTTGTACTTTTTTTCAAATCAGGAAGCTCAGATTTGACCAAAAAAAAAAACAAAAACCCCACCAAAAAAAAAGTGCTGTTTAAAATGACCTCTTAGACTTAGAAAAAAAACCATGTCAAAGCAGCCTTTGTACTGACATCAAGCGTGACCGTTTGATCACCACGTGGAAAATGTCCAGCGCACGCCGCTAACTAGCTGTACTCACTTTTTCATGTATTGTTAGTATTTCAGCAGGCTTCAATAACCACGTCTCGACTCATCCCCACTTCCTCTAACAAAGGAATAAAGTTTAGACGACATGTCTGTCGTCGTGTCTTGTATTTAGTCACATAAATCCCACACTACATTTTTTAATTAAGGCTTTTATTTCTCATGTTTACACACCATCCATCATTCTCTTGCTGTTTTGAAAAGCATATTGCATCAGATTGCGAAGCCTTCGGGGTAAGTCCCGTTCCGTAAGGCTGTAGCTGTGTTAGCCCGGTCTCTTGAGCATCTGAGGTCTCATCTAATAAGTTTCATACAGCTAATAAAGCAGCGGCGCTGCCCTTATGATGGCGACACGGACAAGCACCCCAGACGTGCTTGTGGCTTATCGTGCTTAGTGTTCTCCTCTGAGTGTGTTGAGGCTCAGGGCATTGCAGCATGTACTGAACTTGTTTTGGAGAAAAGCCTGCAGATCTACCGCAGGAGGAATGTGCTGAACTTAAACCTCCCTGATGTTGGATTTGTAAGCATTGACACTGTTTTGTGGAGTACATAGCTGGTAAGGTGATTCGTGTTTTCTGTCAGTGTGAACTCAGGACGGCTGGATGACGAGATGATGCAACTGAACAGAAACCCTACACTGGTGCTAGTGTAGTTCGGAGAATGTTTTAGGAGGTTTCAGATGTGTGGTTTTTTTTGGTAACAAACACAAGAATCTAAAGACACATCTGATGACATTTACAGATGCCCAGGCAAATGTTAGAAAGGACTCTGAAGTGCAATGAAATCGATTTCGATATCGATTTAGGTTGGTAAGGGGAGAAAGCTGTGTGATTCACGCTAATGCTGGAAGAAATCAGAAAAATGAGAAACAAGGAAAAGTACACGGTTTAATATATATATTTTTTCTCTTTTCCTGGGTGACTTGTCTCCATCTCCTTCTTTCCCGCTGATGTAAATAATTACATGATTTGTCATATTGATTAATGTATATTTGTGACATTTTATGGAATATCTCAACTGGAACTTTAATCATGCTTTTTCAATACAGCGCACTTTACAGGTACCGAGTTACCAAGCCAAGAGTGACAGACAGAAACTCCTGGCAGGATTAGAATCTCAGCAGGGACAGCCGGGTCTCCTCCGGCACACGCTGGAAATGAGTTCATAATCAGGAACATGAATAACAATATAGAGTACTATTTATAACTAAATTGTTATACTGTTATACAATCCTGTTTTGTCATACTGTATATATTGCTTAAAAGATTGTTTCCTGCTATATATGTTAATTATCCATCACTATGACATTCATATACGTCAATTTGCGTTATAAACCACACCTAGTTTGGAAACAAATGAAATGACACATTTTTCTTTGCACTGAACTGAAATGTTTTCTATTTTCCGTCCTGCATATATTTGTTTTCAAGATTAATTGATAATAACCCAAGCAATAAAAATGAACATAGCTGACAAAACTGTCAGAGGCGCTGCTGTAGAAAATGAATCGACACCTCCTGACCAATCATATTCAAGAAGTCAACATTTTAACGTGACGATATTACGGCCTCGAGGAGTCCCTAGACGTTAAACGTGCCCGTTTTTGGAAGAGGGCGTGGCTTAAATATAATATTTTCGAACAAATTCCCTAAACTATAAACAAAATAGCAGCCTAATTTGATCCACCACGGCCCTGACCAGGCTTTTACTTAGGATGAAAAAATAAATCTAGCACACGGCATTGTCTGACTCGCTTTCTGTTATATCTCATGGGATCCCAGTCCCGATGCGCACATCTAGTTTCAACAAGATAGCCTTTGAAATTTTCTGGCAAAAAAAACAGAGTATTGAATTGTCTTTGTATCAGTTTAGAACACATTCGGTTCAATCTGAATAATGTATTCATATCCGGTTACATCCCTTCTCCAGTCAGGACAATCAATATTCAGACAAAACCCCATGCTGGAACTTGGCCAGAGTCTATTTAGTCTTAGAAACATGTACACATTCTCTCCCTTCCATGTGCTCCGGCACATGTGGGGGTGGAAGGGAATGAGATGGTAGACAAGGAGAAGAAACAATGTCTCAAAAGGCCTGAGGTTGAATTGCCAGTAACTATCAGCGAGGAAGAAGGTCATTATAAAGCACAATATATGAGCACTGTAACAAAATATATAGGAGGATGAACACTGGGGTCGACGTCTTCCTGCAAGACAGAGAAATGTTGGGTCAATGGAGGTTGGAGAGAGCAGAACAAGACAAGAAATAGGGCACAACTGTTCGAGTCACCCACTGGACTTAATAAAGAACCATGACGCAGGGATCTGCTGAGCTAGTGTAGGGAGATGGCAGAACATTTACTACTGCACAGCAAAGGGAAGACTTAATAGCCACCCTGAAATCGTAAGGATTTTGCACAGGAGGCGAAACTCACATGCGAGTGCAGTTTTTTCTTTAAGATATTTGATCATTTTTCTCGATTTCAGGGTGGAGAAATGCTAAATTCGTTCGCTGGACCAGTCCTGTGCTTTGACTGCCCCAAAATCTAACAGACTGGGCAAGAACATGTTAGCTACCGTAATGTAATAATGTATGGTAAGCTAGCAAGCTAATTAAGTGCGTTAAGGGAAACTACCTCAAGCCCTGAAGTTATATGATCCTCTTCTAATGTATTACATTGTCTTTGCACTCTTGACAAACAGCCAGCAAGTCACAATTTTCCAGTGATGAGCCTCAATGTGTTCTTCTCGCTTCACATATCAGAGATATCGCTCACAGACGAAGTGAGGATGTCAAGGAATAAAGACACACAAAATGGTTATGTGTGGAGGAATTATTTTATTACTGTAAATATCACCAAGAAAAGATTTTAAAATAAAGTGTAAAGAACTGCATATGAGGTGGTTGGTGAGCGGTTGTTGGATAAATGGAAAACAGTGCCTATGCTATGGGAAAAATAGTGATCAGTGATTGGCCTTTGGGAACAATAGTGATCAGTGATAGGTTGTTAGAACAATAGTGATCAGTGATTGGTCTTTGGGAACAATAGTGATCAGTGATAGGTTGTTGTGAACAATAGTGATCAGTGATTGGCCTTTGGGAACAATAGTGATCAGTGATTGGCCTTTGGGAACAATAGTGATCAGTGATTGGTTGTTGTGAACAATAGTGATCAGTGATTGGCCTTTGGGAACAATAGTGATCAGTGATAGGTTGTTGGGAACAATAGTGATCAGTGATTGGTCTTTGGGAACAATAGTGATCAGTGATTGGCCTTTGGGAACAATAGTGATCAGCGATAGGTTGTTGTGAACAATAGTGATCAGTGATTGGTCTTTGGGAACAATAGTGATCAGTGATTGGCCTTTGGGAACAATAGTGATCAGTGATAGGTTGTTGTGAACAATGGTGATCAGTTACTGGGCCTTGGGAACAAAAGTGTGATCAATGACTGGTCGTTGAGACCATGTGGTTCATGAAATTAATCAAACCTTACACACCAGTGATGAGTCAAGTGTCTGTCACTGTCTCAACTTGTATATCCAGCACTTGAAACGTGAGCCGGAGAGCCGTATCGAGTGCAGGACAGTCGCTAACATCTGCTCTAAAGATTGCCAGATTTTTCATTATGCTGTTTTAAAAAAAAAAGTCGCTAAAGGGATCGAAGAAAGATGCCAAATACGGTGACAGAGTCGCTAAGCTGATGACACTGACCCCATCAACAAACTCAAAATTCTAACAAGCAAAAGCATTTTCCCTGTATTTTTCCACAGTTATAAAAAAGTTAACCTTGTCTGTCAACGTTAACCGTTTGTGACTTCACACACAAGTCCTCTATTCTTGCTCTTTTCCAATTGTGACGCTATGTTGACTGAGAACTTAAAAACACTTTACAGAGTCTACTGAAAGACGGTTGTCTGAATCACGGTTATTGGAATTTTTTTGTGGAAAAGCTTTGTGGAGTCTCTCAGTGTGAAGTGTGCATCACCTGGCTAGAGTATAATAGCTCACTCTATCGATGGTGTGCAAGTGTGTGTCTAGCGCACATTGTGCCACTGCCCTACTTCCAGACAATAGAAGCACACTTCATTACCCTGGCGTTCGGTGCACTTTACTCTGGAGGCGGTGCAGAATCATCAGGCTCACAAAAATGGAGAGCAATCGCCCCAGCTGCGTTTTAAGACCACAGAGAGATCGACAGAAGAGGCACCGTGGCTTTTCCTATGCTGCTTCATGGTCTGGCAGCACAACCCTGATGGTGAGTTCAAAGCGACCATCGTTGCCTGACAGCCCATTTAAAAACCTCAGCGAGGCTTAGCGGTAGAGACATTAATAGTAGCTAAGTGCCTTTGTCAAATACACACACATGCTTCATGCTTCTCCACATGAAAGTCGAGGCGAGATGCACACTCTGCCTGAAAGGATATGAATGTCCCATGGACCTTTAAATTAGTGGGAATATAAGTCTTATACTGAAGTGCAAAGTGAAGCTAATGGCCTCGACCAAAGAGATGTAATTAAAACCTGATATTGGGTGGAGGGCTTTTGGCAGCCAGGGTGGAACCGTGATGTCGGAGCTTACCAGATGGGGAGAAAACTAATAAAGAGCAAAAAAAGGAGAGCCGCATGGGAAAAAATTGTCGTTGCCTGTTCATTCCTGTTCCATATTTAACCGAGAATTCACCCTGATATTTATTGTTTCCTTCATGTTTCTCCAGAGGACCATGGATTAAGAAATAAATCAAACCCCGTGTCCAGAGAAAGGAGTTCAAGCATGTGCATCCAGGCCTGACTTTGTGCACGTTTGTGTGTTTATCCAATGAGAGTGTGTTTTATTGAGCCTTTGATCCAAAAGAGGACTTGTCAGATCCACTCAAGTCCAGCACAGGGGTGTGTGTAATGGGGTTTGTCATCTGCTAATGATTGCACACAGTCGTGATCCGCCAGAGGTTCAGAAGAACCATGCGGACAGAGAGGAGATCCATAATGATTTGCGGGCTCGTAATGAGAGCTGGTGAGCAGCCCTGGCCTGCGCTCGCTGCTTTCACCATGGGGTGGATGGAGGAGTGGAGACGTCCTGGTGAAACTCCGGACTGCCACAGTGCATTTAGCATCAGGCCCTCAGCAGTAGTCCATCTGCAGCCGTTCAGTAACTCTTCCAGGACTGGTGCTCTGAAAGCATGCCGTTTTAGCATAAAGCCCTGCAGTGCAGAGTCGTTCCGTGTTGACCTGGTTTCCTTATTGCTAACTTCCTGTTTCCTGTGGCCTTCTGATCAGTGTTTGCGTGTCCCTCTGGATTTTATTTACCGTAAACCTGTCTTCTATCTCTCTCTTGTCTTGAGTACTGCGAAGTGCATGTTTCATGGTATGCATGAACTGACTGCTGATTCTTGGAGTTCCTACAGTTTCTGGAGGTTCTACAAATATGGACGGAAAATTGATCCCAAAACGACTTTGGTGATTAGTTAGCGAGTATGAATGAGTGGTAATTGAGGTAAAACACTGAACTCTGCAGTCCTGTAGCACTGCTAGACTGATCGTGATGCTAGAGATCAAAGCTAACATCCTTTCTCATCACCCTGAAGGAGTCTAGAGCAAAAGAAACAAAAACGGCAAATAGAAAAACCTATGCACTTTATCCTGTTCAGAATTCCGGTAGAAGGTTGTCTAGTTCTGCTACTTCCTGTTTCCTCTAGTTCCTAGTTTGAGATCACCTAGTTCTTGTTCCTCTATCCTCTTTTATATCCAGCACCCGAGATATTCCTTAACTTTCCCCTCTTTTGGAAGCTTTGAATATTCTCGGTAGCGCCATTTCCCTTTCATAAAAGGTTCCAAGGAGAAAGGGTTCCACTTTGAGAAGACTAGAACTGTTGACATTACAAAGATCCCATGAGAAATCCGGCTTGGTCACATTTCTTCTAATTCTAATTCTTTTCCGATACCACCAAATTGCAATGTGTTTTATTGTTCTTATGCTATGGCAATTTGCCAGTGATTACAATTTCATTGATTAAAGAAGGACACATCATATCTTATTCATTTATAGTGGTGTTTAACATTGTAGGAATGTCTATTTTCTATGTAAAACAGATCTCTTCGGACAATTAAACTGCAATTTGTTATGTTACTGAAAAACTGAAAGCTACGTCTGTCCTTCTGACCAGTCAGAATCAAGCATTCAACAGGGCTGTGGTATAAACGTCACGAAGACGTAGCGTACAGGGTGGATCAACGACTTTCACTGTCAAACCTTTTAGTGTTGATAGGAACAAAAAACGTGCAACATACATTTGCATGAATGAGATCAGACCAACCATGAGATGTTTATGTTAGGGACATGAACAATTTAACAACCTGGAGTTTGCAAAAAAAAAAAAAAAAAAAAAAAATCAAATATTTGATCTCTGTATGATTTCCCAGTGTTTTGTTTTTAATCACTGTTATTTGTTTCAGAGATGAGCCCACTTTATTTAAAGACCTTCCATCAATTTAGGCTAAAAGGATTGAGCTGCATCGTAATAACCATGCGCTCACCTTTAAGGTGACGTAAAATGCTGTATTTAAAAGAAAATGGTTACACTTCATGAATTCCCCCGCGGTCTATAAATTCTAAAACCATAATGGACATCGATCGGAACCATTTAAGCGTTTTATCACCTCATTGTTTTTGCGCGTCTGTTGCATGGCAGAAATCCCCTCGGTTCAGCTCTCTATAGGTCTGCTTAATCCATTCTCCTTGTGCAGAGTGAGAAGGGTGGATTGATTTTATAATCCATTTTAATTGGAGATGCTTTACCTCCTTAGGCTTTGCGCCTGTGTCTCCATCACACGTCCCGCTTCACTTAGGGGCCGAGAAGAAAAAGGTTGAGCAAACGGCTATATGGACCAGACTATTGTGTTTTGAATGCTTAATGTCAAAGTGAGACATGGACATAAGATAAGCTGGGGGTCTGAAGACCGAACGGCGGAAGCTATTGATTATATTTCAGGAAGTCTGATTGTGTCTGATAATTTGTTGGAGGTATAACGGTGCAAGCTCAGCACTCTTGTTTAGAATCAGATTCATCTCGTATATTTGCTTGCTCTTGGGTCGGCTTCGAATGGCCCAAGTCCAAGCGCTAAAACAACTAGGCAGTCATCGGTATATTGGAAAATATTTGCACAGGCAAATATCAACCGCACAATATGATATGAAGGGCAACTCGACTGGCGCGTTATTGATTTGTTTATTTATTTTTGCATTTCCAGTCGTTTAGAAATGGCTCCATGTATCAAGGTGACATTTGTCGAGGAAAAAAAAGTGGTTCGCAAACAGAAGTCAATCTAAACCTGCTGTCGAGTGGATGAGCCCGCCGTATAGATCAGTGTCTCATGGGGTTCGATTACTGATTTTTGTAAGGCCTTGTGTTCGGATTATATTCTCATTTTAATTTGGATTCACGCACCTACAAACCACTTGAACGTAAAAAGCTTGATTCTTCATAGCTCACGCTTTCTCCATTGGGAGGTCAGCCGCTGTACAATTCATTTATTTGTATAACAATGGACGTTGTCACAATGCAGCTTCATGGAAATTCAGATGTAGATTTAGATCTCTAATGAGCAAGCCGGTGGAGACTGGTCGACTGGTGAGGAAAATCTCTCAGAGATGACGAGAAACTTTGAAAGGAACCAGACTCAAAGGAAAGCTATCGTCTTCTGGGTGACATTGGATATAACGTGAGGTTATAAATCATTATAGTGTATAGGGGAAGAAGAGTAAAGGGAGACATGAGCATGAAAATACGAGCATACTGCCAATAATAGTCTTGGGATGAATACAGAAGGCAGAGTTTCTTTGAGTTGTTATGCAAAGCAACAAAAAAAAGATATAAGAGTTCTTTCATTTTAATATAATTATGAATTCATCAAGTTGGCGTATTGAGTTCAAATATATGTTTATATATATATAACCAGAAGTAATGCAAGTGCTTAGCTGTGATTAATGGCCGAAAACAACAATACCACTTTAAATTCAAGCAGTTGTGGTAAGTGGGGGAGCTATCATTAGATGTGCTACAATAGTGCTGAGCTCAAACCATGTTAACATGCACTGAATGACCACGGAATGATGAAATGTTATCTGATCAAAGAGGTACAAGTCTTGGTGTGCACTATGTAAGCTCCATGACGAAGGCCCTTTATTAGTGACTGTAAGGTTATTAGTACAACTCCCAGGACTGTTTTTGGATGAAACAGACCACAAAAAGAATAAACGCAAGACATTTCTATTAATACAAAGAACACACGGTGATCAGAGCGCTCCAGGATTGGATGGGATCAGAGAACCTGGGACCGTACCGCTGCCTCTCTTATGTTAGAAAACTCTGGGTGGAAATCCAGTCACGTATCAAAAAAAAAAAAAAAAAAAACCTGAGAATATCCGGCAAGCTTGTAGAGCACGCTCGGGATTACAACAGCTAACATAAAAAGAATCATGAGGGGAAACGTGCACCACAAAGATCCAGATGTTTTACATGTGCCGGCCTCTGATATGGTTTAGACAAGATCAGTCGAAACGAGGCCTAAGATTCAGATCACAAGTTGATGATCAAAGACGTTCATGACATGTGGAGAAATCCTGCAAATGCTTAATTTAACATTTGGTTGGAAAAAGGATTTGAGTCAGAAGGTCTTTGCTTTCACTGCACAGTTTGAACTGCTAATTGGTCAGCGTGTCCGGAGAAGTCTTCAGGACAGGTCATGTTCTCTTTTACACTTGGTGTTGAAATAAAAGACTAGCACTGGTATGAAAATCTTCTGATGTTCGGTTTTGGTGCACCATTTATACCAAACAACACACCAACATGATCTCAGACAAAACTCTAAGGGCAGGTTTTAATAAAGGTTAGCGCCAGCTAAAAACTGCCTTCTGCTGTTAAAATAATACTGCCGAGATGTTCTAAAGCCACGTAGTGAAAAAGTGGAGACGAGGTTATTTTTTGCGGCTGGCCTCATCGCGTGCGCATGTGTAGGAGTTTCCGTTTCATATTGCAGAATTTGGCGGAGGAGAGTATTTAAATGCATTACCGCAAACGATTGCGGTAGTCAATTTCCTGCTAATTGAAACATTATTTAACACAGAAAAAAAGGCTTAATTTTGTTGACATCGCTACGATAGTTGCCAGGTTGCCGGAGTTTGTTTGAGAGAGTGAGAATGCAGATTTGAGCATAGACAGAATAGGCTTTTGTTTGCTCAGATTAATATTCTCTCTTCAAACTATAATATATATGTGTTTGCGAAAGCCTCACTGCACACACAAGAACAAGCCATAGTGTTATTAACTCATGCTAATTTATTCGGAATGCCAGAGGAAAACGTTATCGGAACATGTCATTGCCAAAGCACGTTATTCTGTGCCTGTTTGTGACTCTACGCTAATTTGCGCTGCTCAGGTAGATTCATTAATAAAATGGACTGGCTGCGTCTGTGTTCGTTAATTTGCGCATTGTTAGTAGATCACCTGCAGAAATGGCCACTCCCACGGGTGCGGCCTCATGCTAGTTTTCCTTGCTAAGTTAAGCTAGTCCTAAATGTTTGTAATGGTTTGTTTGCCTATTTTTTTTAATTTATTTTAATTTAAACTTATGTACACAGTTACACAACTTTTAATGCTTAACAGGTCATGATTTTTTCATTGCTGTAGACAAGACAATTTGAAGGTGTGACGATTTGCTCCGTAGTGACGCTTCAAGTTAGCACTTCTGACTAGCGCAAGAGATGAGATGTGCGTTTAGAATTTGATGCATTTCTGTCTTTCAATATCCTGTTTGTCATCAAGTTTTTTGAACAAACTATGTTGTTGCCTCAGTAAACAATGCAGAGAACGTATGTAGAATGAATAATCAGTGATAGTCTCTCGGTTGATGAGCTAGCTAAAGATAAATAATTGGCATAAATGCATGTGATTGGATAGAAGATCCGATAAAACAAGAGACATTTTATTGGTTTTCATGCACTTCATTCAGCTAACCCTGCTCCTGCCTCTAATTTTCACCAACTGTAATATTCATGAACTTAATGAACTTACAGCTCGAGAAAGAAAGCATGTGTGAGCAAGAGCCAGATCACAAACTGGCACGTTTGACTTCTGAGAGCATGAGGATATATTTAAAGTTCTAAGCTCGGACATGTATTGGGGGAAAATGAAACGCTTTGCTCTGGTAAATTCCTCAGCCCTCGTGCAGTATCATGTGGCTTTTTCCCCCACGAACGGAATGAGAAGCTCCGTTTGGAAGAATGGAAAGAGTGTTCCCTTCAATTATCATTAATGACTGCGGACCGTAGAGGCTGGAGCAGGAATGAATTAGAAGCCTTATTTCATGTTTCATACTTGGTGCTGCAGGCTGCTTGCTTTCTTTATATTTTTCATGTTTAATGATGTTGAGTTATGCATGAATTAGATGTAATGCTGCAGAATATATGAAGGCAATAAACTATGGATGCATTCATATGATGGTACTTGATGATGTTCTACATTGTAATTTGTACAGTTAACAGTTATTAATGGTGTCCTGTTTATCCTAACACTGCCTCTGTAGATCCTCTTAATGTTCTAGTGAAACTGCACACTACTTCTATTATGTGCTTTACACCACATTTGCCTCTTCATGGCGATACGAGGCACTTGTCGATATGTAATCATCAATACCATGTAAGATACTTAAAACATTTAGTCAAATATAATTCAAAGCTATTTCATGGACAGGCCTGCTTCACTAAGACTGACATGTACAAAAGCCACACCCACTTCACTGAGGCTGACCAGGGCAGAAACTACGACTCCTACATCAATGACATTTACAAAGGCCACGCCTACTTTACGGTGACTGGCATTTACAAAGGCCACACCTCCTTCATAAAGACAGACGTACATAAGCCACGCCTCCTTCACAGAGACTGACATTTACAAAGGCCACACCTCCTTCATAAAGACAGACATACATAAGCCACGCCTCCTTCACTTAGTTGACTGGCACAGACGCCACACCTCAGTCACTGAGAGTGGCACGTATGAATTCAGGCCATTCCATCTTCATTGAAACATAGAAAAAAAGACATAGACAAAAGCCACGCCTCCTTCAGGGAGACTGACATGTAAAAAAAGCTACAACTACTCCACTGGTATGGACACAGAAGCCACGCCTCCTTCATTGAGACTGACTTGTATAAAGGCCATGCCTTCTTCACGGATAGACAAGTACAACAGCCACTCCTGCTTTTATAACACTGACATGTACAAAGGCCACGCCTCCATCACTAAGACTGACTGGCACAGAGGCCACGCCTCCTTCATTGAGATTGGCTTGTACAAGTGTCATGTCTTCTTCCCAGAGCGGCGCAGGAATAAGGGTAATAATGAGCTTAATTTGCTTCCTGCAGAATTAATAACTAATAATAATGAGTAAATTCTCCAAAAAAAAAAACCCAAACCCATAGAAAGGTTGCCAAACCACCTGAAATGCTTCCATACTCTCAGCAACAGTCTTTGAACATTTTGTGTCCCACAAACAAAAAAGTCTCCTTTCTGCCCTTCTAAACTCCTACATCTTTTCTGTCAAATAATAAACATGTAAGAATGGAATAAATATCAACTCCCCCTTCCCTGAGGTTGTAATCTGCTGAGTGTTGTATTAATTTAATAAATCTGCCCGCGACTCCCCAGTGCACCCCGGCCATGCTGACTCAGTCGAGCGCTCGCGCTCTCTTCTCGTTCCTGCCCTGCGTGACCTGGCGTTCAGGAGATTTAAGGCCTCATGACTTTGAGCGAGCGCCGGCCGCGTTTCAATAACACACCGCAGGCTCAGCGAGGCCTCGTTCTCCTCATCCCTGCATGGGGGAGTCCGTATCGCTGTGTAGCGGATTTAGAGCTCACAGAGGATGCGAGTGTGTGAGAGCATGGGGCAGTGCAGATGAATAGGTTTCCATTTTTATTTCTCTCCACTGTCCAGAGGGATGACTTAGCATTTCTTTAACAGACGGGGCTGCAGACGCTGCATTTACTCAAGCGTGTGATGAATCAAGCATTTTTTGAAAATTTAGCTCATTTAGTATTTACGCCTCAAAACAGTCTCGAGCCGAATCCAGCCTCTGAACTGCACTGAGGTCAAATAAATATGTATAAGCTTCACAGTGCAGTTCTGACAGAGGTTAGCATGAATGAGCTAACCGCTGTGAAGAACTTTTTGTGAATTTTACCCTCTTTCTTCAGACCCTTCAACATGGCTGACTTTGAGAAGCGCTGATATGATCCTAACCATGTAGGGAACACACAGCTGTAATGCAAATGCGTTTTTTTTTTTTTTTTTTTTACTGTTTAGCTAGTTAAAGATGTAGTTGTCCATTTGGCTAGCCCACATGATTAGCAATAACTATATGGCTTGGGAACGCAATTTCTATGAAACATAATATTAAGCCAGAAAATTTTGCGACGCCACCAATACCATGAAAAATCATGTCTTACATACTGCTTAACAGGTTTTTTTTTTGTTGTTGTTAGCATGAAATAGCAAACATTTTGTTTGGATTGTAAATCAGCTCTCCAACAATCATTTCCTTTTTAACGTATCTAATTTAAACATTTTATATTTTATATTACTAATATATAAAAATAGGAATATATTACATATATGATCATTTTGTTATATTATTAAATCCCATAGATTTAAATAAAAAAATTTTTCCGGCTATGTTTTTCATTTCATACGCCAATTCAATTACACATACAGTAAAAACAACTATTTATTTAAGGCATTGAAATAAACATCTAAGAGGAATCTACTGTGGTTTATTGCCCATATGTTGCTGCGTGAATAGTCCTAGCTGTAATGATCGCATTCATCACCAGCTTTTAGAATAGCACCTGATCCAGCACGTCCTATTATTCGCATGTGATTTTTATGCAATGAGAACAATTTAATATGGAAACTAATTTCCTGTTCAACTTTTGTTGATCATATTGAGTTTTACTTCACTGATTAAAACCACAATGAAGCTTTAACTGACAGCTTATATTTGTATAGTTGTTTTTTTCCCCCTCAGATTTGCTGTTCTTCACCTAGTGTAGGTGGATGAACAGTTTAACACCATGACAGCTTGTATACTTAGCTCAGTGTATGATAGAGATAATGTAACTGATATGAATTGGTAGATGATTTGTTTTGAGTTCCTGTCAAATTGCTTGGTTTCCTGACATAAAAACAACTGTCTGATTCCGGCATCGGTAAAAAAAAAACGCTAATTATTTTGCCACTCTAAGCTGAAACGAAGTTTTCACGCAAACTTTCTTTTGAACTTTAAAAAGAAACTTTAAAAAGATCTCACTACGCTCCTTCCTGAGCTTTTATCCACCTTTATTTGATACTTTATATGCTTAATGATGTTATCGGTTCGTTATGAATACTACTGTAGGTGTGATTGATATTTACCATAATTCACTTTGTAGAAATGCCTGAAAAGGCTCCTGTAGTGAACATAGTTTTTACTTCAACTTTATCCAAATGAAGTCTAACAGATTAGAAATGTTTGTCCCTGAGTTTAGTTTGACATTTTAGTAGCTAAGGTAAGCTCTTAAACAATAGTCTCCAGTGTCTTTCACAAACCCCAAAACAGAATCAGCAGGCTTTTGCATCCTTCAACATATTTTGGTCACAATCCAAATAAAAATGCCCTCCAGTTATTCCCCCTTAGCTTTTTCATACTAAAGCTCAAGAGGCGTAACGTTCCCACGACTGAAGTGTCTTTATAATTCTGTCTCTGTGACTTCTCAATTTGTTCGCAGGAAGCAGCACAACCTGTGACAGAGATTTGGGTATGAAAGCGGCTCGCAGCACCTCTGCAGACGCGTTAAGCAGCAGCTCTTCCTGCCTCTGACGAAACCTCCTGCCGAGCGTGAACGCTCCGACAGAGCCTCATTGCCGAGTTCAGCTCCGGCACCGAGCCACTCTGGCTGCAGCTGCAGCTTTTTTTGTTTCTTTCAACCCAAACAGCCAGAAACATAAATCACGAAGAGGTACAGCATAAAGAACTGAACAAGCAAATTGCTTGTTTGGCTTTTACTTCTCTCTCTCTCTCTCTCTCTCTCTATCTCTCAGTGCACAATACAACTCTTATACATGCTTGTCAGGTTTAGACGTTAGCTGTGTAGTTGTTCTTTTGCTGTCTAGACAACAAGTAAGAGTCCAAGCCTAACAGAGATGCTGAACAGCTATTAAAAACCGACATGTTGATTAACTAATATGCATTTTGGATTCATAAAAAAAAATTTTTTTTTTTGATAACGGAGAAAATAAAAACAGCTGGACGCAGTGAGAGCCGGGGGCTGATCAAATACCCGAACGTTTTTTAAAACCAATTTATTCACTTCAGCATATCTTCAAAAACGAAGATTCTCGGACTGATGTTGATGCGTCTGCTATTACCGTGTCTCCAGCAGCTCTGTTGTGCGTCGAAATTACGAAGATTACTGACAGAGTGGCAATGCAATACACCCACAGCGCACATGCTGCAATGAAATTAACATAAGATTCGAACAGCATCTGTAATACCCCATTCACACTCACACTGATTTTGCAGTAATGGCGTTGTGTGGGAATGGGAGCAAAACTGTAAAGTCGAAACATTAATCTACGGTGCCTGTTGTGTACTTCCAAGTTCTTACATTCACACCCCCATGCTTTTTCCGTGCTAAATAATAAATACGATCCCCAATTTTTCAAAATTTGAGTTCTCAAACTTGTTATCCATCACCTGCAAACACTGATTCCTCTTCTTCGTTTCTTCTTCTACGTCTTCCTTCCGGATTCATGCTGCTACTTGTAAAAGCACAAAACCTCTCTGGAGGTTTGTCCTTTCCGGGCTACTGTAACATGGCGGCTCCGTAGAGGTGGACCCGCTCCCTATGGAGATATAAAGGGCTCATTCTAAGCTTACGAAAACGTAACGATCTATAATTACAGGTGATTATACACTAATGATGACATACTTATGAATATTATACTCCAAATTGTTATTAGTTGTTATTTATCCCATATCGGTTTTACCTGATACGTTCCCGGGTTTCGTATGTGAAATGGGCTTAATCGGTTATTTTTAATCGCTTAATAATTTTTTTTAAATAGCTTAACTTTTAAGTGTTATGAAGCAGAGTTACTGTTACAGCTCCACTGTTGATTATTTTCCTGTAGCAGCATTTTAATGGTTTTTAATGGTAAGTGAACTTCCTGTTTCCAGCTTCAACAGTTCCAGCAACGCGCATCGACCAGCAAAAGAAGGCCGACGTCTCAGGAGCGCTTTATTACTTCTTGCTCATTTTCTGCCCAGTGATTTTTGTCAAAACCATTAAAAGCTTAATGTTTTGTAATATCGGGTTTACTTCATTTTTTTTGCCCAGGTGTGTATGTTTATCAAATTCAGAGACTAGCCATACT
The DNA here is from genome assembly GCA_030068235.1 of Notoglanidium macrostoma. Lineage (NCBI taxonomy): Eukaryota > Metazoa > Chordata > Actinopteri > Siluriformes > Auchenoglanididae > Notoglanidium > Notoglanidium macrostoma. Next base: position 2,192,725 of record JAQQZR010000018.1, on the reverse strand, counting down.
TATACGACCTTGCTCTGGGAATCCATGTTTTTCCGAGCCAAGCTTTTCAATCGGAAGTTGGGAAAATCAACTTGGATCTTTCTTAGCTCTGATTATATTCGATTGCACCGTTACAAGATTTATTAGCCTTACAGCCCATGTGATAAAACAGCTCCAACCGCTGTCAGACCTCGAACGCTAACTGCTAACCAGCTACACTTGTTTACATCAGATTTTTCAGCCAAACGCTTCTTTAAAACGGTTTACAAATGTTAAAATGTAAAGAACTAGTAATAAGCTTATTATTATTAGTTACAGCTACAGCCCTGTTTCGAATCGTTGCAGCTTTCAAAGCGAAGCGAAGTCACATCCGTCAGGAAGCCAGAAAAGAAAAAGAAAACAAGAAGAAGAGGGAAAAGATGAAGCAGGACTGGTGGAGTATGCCATAAAGTAGCATAACGTTAGCACAACAACAACATTTTGGCAAGCAAGCTAGCTAGCTAGGCTCAGTTCGGAGCATGCAATGCTAATCATTCAGCCTTTTTAGTACGATTTGTCATTGTAAGAAACTCGTCTTACTCGGGCTTGAAAACACTTTACCGAATGTCTTTATCTAATGGGGAAGCTGGAACTACGTAGCACTGCGTCTAGCGGGCACAACGTAACACTAACGCTTTCAGACAGCTAAGCTAGGAATAGCTACCCCAGCTATTCTGATGCTTTGGGTAGCATAATGATAATAATGATTTGTTTCGAGTTAGCATTTTGTACGTGTGTAAATCCGAAACAATTTGACTTGATTCTGATCAAAAAATAAATAACACAAGAACAGCGTTGAACGTTAGAGGCGGTTAGCGGCTTAGCTTCTTTTCTTTAATCTGTGTGAAATTGAATGAAATCCTGCCACCGTGTATTTTAAATTCAGAGCATTTTTCACAAGATTAGAGGTAAAGACGGCTCATTCTTTCCGACCGGGCTTCACTTGAACTTAAATGACCTCTCGAACCTCTCTGAAAGCTCCCAGCCTTCAAAACACCCACCATTATAACGAATATATATATATATATATATTAATTTGCAAGCTAACACAGGTATATACCCAAAGAAAGAATGAGGTGAAAACAAGCGTGTTATGAATCCCTTATATTTTAATCCATAATTCATATTTATAACCCATATGGAAATGGACTATATTGTGGAATGTTGTTAATATATTCCAGTGTATAAATAGAATATAGAAGAGGAGGAGTGTGTTCACTTCAAACAGTCTCTGTGTGTGTGTAACCCCGGCACGCTTCAAACGCACCGAGACGCTTTATAATGCATACATTAACATCTGAAAATAAGCGCCACGCCGCACGGCTCCTGCAAGGCTGGAATAAAACAGGGCACTAAAAAAGAAAAAAGAAAAGAAAAGATGATACCAGTATGACACACTACGTTTGATTTAGCAATATAAGGATGAAGGTTTATTCTTCTTCTTCTTCTTTTTTTTTTTTTTTATTCAAAAAAAGATAGACGCACTCTCCATCCTTCTGAGATCCACCACTGCCATTTCTTTTTTATTTTTATATTTTCGAACCCTGCCATTTCCGACGCAGCGGCAGCGCTTCGAGGCTTCGACTAGAAAAAGAAGACACGCTCCGAGGTCGCAGCAGGCGTTTAAGCAGTTCGGAAATATCACACGCTGGCTCCGAAGAAAAGTGCGCACCAGAGAAGAGCACTAAAGGTGACGAGGAGACTGTCTCCTGAGGGGAAAGAATAACACAAACACAAAATATCATTTGTGAAAAAATAAAAACGTTTTGTATCCTGCGAGGCTCGTGTTCAGTGGGTGTCTGAAAACCAGCCAGATTACAGATAAAGATTAGGCCTCTTTGTTTCAAGTAGACAGAGAGGAAAAATGAAGAGTGGAGAGGGATAATAAGGGAACGAGACGGGGTTGAATGATGATTGTTTAAAATTAGATTAACTGAAATAAATCTGCATTTTCTTTGCCTTAAATCCAATCGTGTGAGATTGGATCACTTCTTATTTCTCTTAACCAGCCTTCTTAAAATAAGATCCTCATATCGAAATGCTCCTTGCTCTTGTTTCTGTCGGCAGATGAGATGCGTGACCTGCGCAGATGTTTAATTAGTGCGGCGTCTTCGTTTGAAGGCGGAGATGAATGCACGAGGAGGTCGAAATTTATCTTTTTTCCTTCATTTATCTCAAGTTTCAGCTGATTCATGAGATTAACTTTATATCAGGGTAACTTTATGAACTTTTCATCTCCTCTGACTTTTTTTTTTTTTTTTTTTTCCGATGGAAGAGCGAACGCGACGGCGTTTATCGATTCCTGAAACGGCCCTTTCGCAGGACATCTTCGACACGTTGTGATTTTATGATGACGAATGAGTGATATTGAACATAATTTTCCATTTACGCTTGGCAAAGGAAATAGCGCTTGGCATGGAGTGAAAGCCTAATTGCCAAGACAAATCTTGCAATAAAGCACTTACATTAAATCTGACAATCTGTTACGGTGTTTGTAGTCGCAGTGAAACATCACGATCCAGCAGTTCTTAATGAAAGCTGCCAAATTTGGATTCATTCGGAAAGGACGTGTCTCCGCTTTGAGCGCTGTGGAGTTGCAATGAAAATCCACCCAGAGTTTATTTTACAGACATCAACTGAGAAATTAAAGGGGATTTACGTGAGATTTGTCAATATTAAGCAAGATCGGGTAGCTAATGATTAACTGGTCGAATGCTTTTTCACTCCTTAATCATGGATCGATTAGATTTAGCATGCTAACTAGAGAGTATTAGCAGGGAATGCTATGTCTGCCATGCAACTCTGGTATTAGCATTGTTAGCATTGTAACACACACACATTAGGCCAATCAGCTGCTTGAAAAGTCATGTTGCACTATAGTAACACTATAAACACACAAAAGTTAGCTCATAATGATTAATCAGAATGATCGAGAGTGCTTTCGCTGTCCTGTTTGTTTCAAATTAGGTTTTGTTTGCGTCTACACTCCAGTATTAGCTTTGCTAGCATTGTTAACGTTGCAGGACTCACAACAGGCCGTTGTAAACCACGTTCTAACACTACAGACAGGCAAAATACAGCTCACACTGATTTATGAGAGATCTGTTTCTAATAAAAAAAATTATCTGCTTGATTCATAATGTAAAGCTGACCATGCAAACAATATAAAGCTTTATAGCTACAGATTGTGTTTACAGATCAGTCCAGGAGCTTCCAGCTGCATAATAGCGTTACTCCAGCTTGGAAAAGCGCAGGGTTTCCGTGGGACCTTAAAAAGGCTAAAATACTGAATTTTTGACCTTGAAACATCTCAAAATATCTTAAATATGATTTTTGGCAGGGTTTAAAAATTGATTGGAATATGAAGTTAACATTACTTTTATAAAGGTGCATTCACGTCAGTCTCGCATTTAAATGTGATTTGGGAAAAATATCTATCGGTCACGCCATAACAAAACTACAACACGGAACCAGTACGGAACTTTCCTTCATATCCTTCGCGCTTTTATTTTCCAGCTCGAGCGCGAAATAGGTCTTTAAGTGCATTCGTGATGATTCTTAAATGTAACTTGTCGGAGTGCTTCCTGCAGTGCTTTTTGTTTGTTTGTTTGTTTGTTTTAAAAAAGGAAGTTTGTTTGTTTTTTTGTTTGTTTTTTTCGCTCACAGGAGAATTATCTGGCTGTGCTGGGCACGTACTGATTTCACACTTACATGTAGGCGGAGTCAACTGGCTTTGGGGCACATTTAATGTACTTACTTAAATTATTCACTCGTCCATTCCTCTAATTATAGCACTTATCCATGGAACGGTCAGTGAAAATTATAAAATGGAGCCATGTTGGTCATTTTTCAACATTTTGTAGTATATGATCACAACTGTCCTTAAAAGGCTCCGAAAAATATTTTAAAAGTAAAAGTAATGCATGGACTGCTCTCGTTGTCCTTCATCGGGTTAAAATGCTACAAAGAGCAAAAAATAAAAAGAGGCAAAACGACGCTTATGGATAAATTCGGCGTGTAAGGACGTCTGTATCACCCTAAATGCATTTTGTCTCCGAAGATGTTTACAGCTTGCACACGGCTCGTGCTAATCTCCACAGTTATTGCAGTCCGCTCGCTAATCTCTCGGAGGCAGACTGCAGGTGACGCGTCTGCTCGCTGCACCTCGACTCCACGTCCCACAAAATATATAAGTTTTTCCAAAGATGATAAAATAAAAGTGTCTGCCTTTAGCATGCGGGGCTTCATCTTTCTTTCCTTGCTTCAGCGAGTTATTAAAATCAGGTCGGTGGACACAGATGTAAATACAGATGTGCGATAAAGTGTAAAAGACCATCAGAGTTGAAGAAATGTTCCTTTACACGTACATAGATTCTTTTTTTTAATGTTAACACACCATGTGGTCATCACACACACACACACACACACACACACACACACACACACACACACAAATCACACATGCTGGATCTGAGACACTGAAGCATGTTCACAGCAGGAGAACTTCACTTTTATCCATCATAACTCAAAGAACAGAATTAAGGAGCAGCAAGTAGGAAAAAAAGTGCAAATGTTGTTTGGGCCAAATGTTATTATGACATCATACCACAGCGCTGTTGATATTTTCCGGCTCTGAATGTGGCTGCCGTTCAAATCACAGGTTCATGTCAGCGCTCTAATATGTTAGCGTTTCTATGGTAACAGCTCATTCGCAGTGAAGTTTTCTGTACGTTTTTGTGTAACGCTCAGGCGTTTAGCGATTTCTTGTCTTCTTTGTGTCTTATTAAATAGAAGACATGCTAGTGAAGGAAAGAGTATTTATAAATATATATAAGTATATATAAATCCTTTGGCGAACATTAAACGTAAAGATAAGGCATAATAAAAAAATTAAAAAAAAAACACAAACGCTTTGCCAAATTGCTCGGAATGAAATCATGTTTTTGAAAAATAATCATCTTTGTGGAGTTAATAGTGTAATAATAATTTTCTATAACGGCATTACATATATGTATAATATAATAGATGCTGTATATTGTGTACTGTAATAGAAAAAAAAAATCCAAATGTTTCCAAAAGACAATCTGAAGAAATTAAGTTCTCACGTGAATATGGGATTTACGTGCACAAACAAATACTAAATGATAAGAGGGGTGTATCAGGGGTAAATGTATAAACGCACCGGGTAGAAATCAGTACTGTACGGTAAATGTGAACGGATTGGAAATAAAAGTATGTTTACGGAGTCTACGTGTGTAAAACTGCGAATGTCTTTAAAGCATTCTGTCTGCTTTAATTAGTGATCTTGTTTGCTTTCTGTTGTTGAATGGATCGCAATCTCTTCAGATGAACCTGCACAGGAGAGAAGGGGTTTTTTTGGCTAGGAGAGAGAAGGTTAGCCTGGGAGTTCATCACCGCGAGAGCCGTGACTAACAGGCACCAATCCCTCAAGGTGAAAGTCACGGGCCAGGGTGCGGAGTGAAAGTGACAGGAGCGAGCACACCCGTAAATCTGCTTTTCACTTTAATTAGCCTCAAAAGGCTGGAGAGGGCAGTGGATATACAACACAAACCGGGAAGGACTTCCTTCCTGCAGGTTCACATCCAGCCGTCAGGCACGAGCACTGGCACGGGCACGCCGCGCTGCCGCTAACGGCTCACGTTTTGTAACGTTTGCTCGTAGTGAGGAGGATAATCTGAATACAGTTTGTAGTCAAAAGAAAAAAAGAACACTGTGATTAAAATGATAATTTCCTGCTGTGATTGGAAGTGTTTGCGCTCCTCTTATAAAAGGGCACAAAAAAAATAATAATAACAGCATGCTAATCTGGCTAATGATGAATGACCTCTCACTGGGAACTCAACCACTTAATGCTAATTGATATCTACTAACTTTCGACCGTTGTTAGCGTCGTTCCATTAATGTCTATACCATATTAGCATTTTATCCTCCCCGTCTCTCGTTTTGATCGATGCGCTGACTGAATGACGCTTATCGTTATAAAATGGAAGATTTATTTCTCTAGTTGATCGCACATGTGATAATTTCCTTGTTGAAATAATGCGGATAGATTTTGTTAATGTCATTTTTTTTTTTTTTTTAAAGTTGAACAAGTGCTTGGCCACAAGGACTACTGGGATGACCAGGGGCTTGGTAGGGGATTGAGTAAGGCGCTCTGTTGTACATGTCTTTCCATCCCATTTGGATAAAGATTTGGTTTTTATTAATGACACTCCAGGATCACTTAACTCTCCTTAGGTTACTAAACTAGCAAGTTGGCTCGATTACCAGCTAGCTCACTGTTTAATGAAGGGTTTATAATTGTTTGTTAAAGTGTTTCAACTCTGTGTTCATGACTCGTTTCCTCTGAATACCAAACAATACGTGCACTTTTAATGGGAGAACGTGTGTTTAGTGTGTTCTACCTACTTTCAGTTTCTCATCCCTATCAAAGGCGTGCTGATCCAGAGTTTCTCAAACACTTCTGATGTATTACACTGAAGTACTGTATGAGCCCACATCATGATCTATGTCTATGTAATCACCTGACACGACTGTCCCTGATTGGCTGCATGAATCTACAGTCCGGGGAAGGAAGGAAATGAGCCCCAGCCTCGCGTTTCACTTCTCCATACCAATCTGTGTTTATTTCTTCTGACTGTTGATGTTTATAAGAATGATCCGATATGGACGCCAGCAAAATGCGTATTCATCGTCTTCTATGTTGAATGATATGAAAATCAAGGGTCTACCGAATACTTTTAATTCAGTCCGATGTGGATGGTGCGTTCAATGAGAGATTCAGTGTTAAAGAAAGGTCTATAAAAGGTATTTATAGACTTTCAGCAATTGTTACCCCAAAGGACCTCCATCTTGGAAGGTTCTTCACCTCCGCCTTCCTACACTGTCTACTGTTTTGCTGATCGTGTAAAGTGACCAAAAATATATTCCAAACATTACAAAATCGGTCAGCTAAAGCGTGTCGACTAACGTCTGAGACATCCGGCTGAGTGTGATAAAGATCACACGACAATCCTCCTATAAGTGCGACTTTCTCCCTCATCAGTTTCTATATTTTAGTCTCCCAGCGTGCACGATCAGGGGCCGAGCACGTGTTCTCGAGTTCCTCGCAGGAGCAGGAGGTGCAGGAGGAGTGTGTTAGATCACCCCTGGTCCTCACAGCTGCAGAAGGGAAGAAGTGAGCCTGCTGAGGATCTGGAGCACGGGGGTAGCACCAAGCTGCTAATCTCACCAGTGTCCCCTGAGGTACGGTTTCCTGGTAACCCAGCAAGCACGGAAGCATGGCGGCCTTTAATTAGCCATTAGGGTGAATCACATGAGCGACAAGTAGATACCAAACTAATGTATTCCATTTGCTTTTCGATCTTCGCGGAAAACGGGTTCTTCTTCACACCCACTCTGTGTTACATAAGAGAACCGGGGTGTCATGGGTTAATTGTATCCAACTGTATTGATATGTAAGATAAATTTAATTCAGATGTTGCTTTTTTTTCCCCTCATTAAGATAAGCAGTACTGCTAACCTCTGAGATTGGCATGATAGGCTACTGTACACGCATTACTTTTGATTCCTGTCTATAAATACATATTGAAAAAACAAATGGCATAAAGAAAGTGACATTTGTAGCATTATGTACATGACTAAAAAAAACCTTCACGTGTCTTATTTTTGTTTTGTAAGGATCCTTCTTCATCGACTGCACTTTCTAAAAGCATGTGAAGTTCTGTGCGCTCAGTTAAGAGCTTCAGTGGGTAATGAAAAGTAGGTCAGGAGAGCTGCAGAAACCACTTTTGTCTCATGAATTCCCAGAAAATTCTTTCATTTTTTTTCCTCCTGGAATTTAGTGGTTTCTAAATGATGGGTTAGAAAATGACAAAGCATGCACTATGTTAATATTTACACAGAGAAAGTTCCTTGTATTCAGAGTCGGGTTTTGCACGCACTCGACGCCGATTCAGATTATTAAAAATTTCGTGTGTGCGAGTTCACGTTTCTAAGCTTGTCTGATTTTCCGTTAAAGAGACATGGTTTCGCAATAGCGTCTACAACACTGAAACTTTTTGTAGCCAGGGACCCATTTAACTGTAAAAAAAAATCACAATAGATTTATTTCCTGACAATTATAAAAAAAAAATATATATATATATATAAATTCTTCGGAGCCGTAGAACTTTCTTCATAGAAATTTCCATAAATAATATGACATAATATTAATAAATTAATTATTAAATATTAATTATATAATAGTTAATATAATTATATATATAATATTATAAATTATATAAAATTTATAATTATATAATATTTAATAAAAATATATAATTATATATTATATAATAATAATATATTAATATCAATTATTATAAATTAATAAATAATATGACTGAGAAAGAAATGGAGCATCGTTTGAAATGATGACAGATTGTTCTTTTGATGATGTTTGTGCGAGTGTGTGACCACTCCACCCTGTTATTTGAATATCACACCATGGTATTCACATCGTCTAGACACACACGTATACACACTCTCTCTCTGTCAAGGTGTTATAGTGTGGCAGGGATTAAAGCAGCAGGATTTAAAAGATCTCTCTCTCGCTCTCGCTCTCTCTCTCTCTTTTAGCTTGGGTTTCCCTCTGCACTGATTTGTTTCATTTACAATCCTATACTTTGATGCAAACATAAATGCTATACAACAAACATTCTGTATACCATAAAATACCATCCTATCCTTGAAATCACTAGCTCACCGTGGCAGTAGTTTTCCTCCGACCTCAATAGATGCTCATGTACAGGCTCCACATCAGCTCCATGCATATTTTCCACCGGTGTCCCTCAAGGCTCAGTGTTCAGCCCTCTTCAATTGTTTTTCTCTGTACCTGTTTTCTACACGAGGTGTCATGTCTTGACATGGCTTCTCCTACCAATGTTGTGTGTATGACACCCAAATCATCTTCTCCTTTCCAACATCAGAGACTGCGGTTGCTCAGATCTCAGCATGTCTACCAGACATCTCATCCTGCATAACATCACATGACCTAAAGCTAAATCCAAATCAAGCTGAGCCACTACATATTCCTTGAAATGCATGCCTAGATATCAGCAGGTTCTTCCCTACATCACAAAGATCACATCTAGAGACTTAAAGGAAAGATTCCTAGTTAAACGACTTGCCCAGTGATCTTTAACGTTATCTTTTTTTTTTTTTTTTTTTTTCAGATTTATTTAGTAATTAAATTCTGAGTTAACTTTTTTGAAGTTTATTTTATACTTCTTTCACGGACATGTCTCTCTGCCGTCTTTGGTTAACAGTTTCCTAGATCACCCACAATGCTATTTATCCCTCGCTTCATGTCTGAGAGCGATGCAGCGGCGCTTTAGTCCTTTAGTCTGTCCAGCACTCTTTGTCATCTTTACACTCTGCTAAAACAGATCAGCTTCCATGGCTTCAGCTTTCATGCTAATAACACCATCATGCTCATCACCTCGTGGATCGCTGACGCGTATTGTATAGCCGCATTGCATTCTGGGACGAACATCTCTGGGGAAATTGGAACCGAGAGAAGAATCTCTTTGGTTTTTCCAGTTAAAGTTCCAGTGAAAGATTACTTTATGTTTGAGATCACTTATGCTAACATTCATTGTAACTGTGCTTGCAATAGCAACGCCCTCAACAGCGTGACATCAGTTAATGGAGTATTTAATGGATTTCAGGATGGGCCTTACAGCTGATTTAGCCTGCAACGTCACCTGTGTTCCCGTGTTCACCTTCGAGGCTTGTTTACAAAGCTAAAAATGGACCAGCAACGGTGTAACCCGAAACCCTTGACATGAGCACGGCTTGGCTTGGCCTAGAACCCTTCGAGACACAAAAACAAGCCTTAGGGTTGAACCTCACAAGCGGTCCGAGCGAGTGAAAAGTTCCCTCTTAGATATCTTTACCAATTCCTGTATCATAACAGACAGATGGCCAGTCTGAGTGGGCAAAGCATGAAACAGGGATAAAATCCTTCGAATAACTATCCTAACGCTTTCCTGAGATTATATATGTGCAAGACAAATAGTCGGCCATGGATGACAGGCAGGATAATATGAAGAACCGAAGCAACGAAAAGGAAATTTTATGTCGACCTCTCGCTGAGTCACATTCAATAAAAAAGCAGCAGCGAACCCCAGCAAGAAAGAAAGAGACGATAGATATGCAAAGGAGGCAGAGAGGAGGAAGTGTAATGAAGCCGCGGGAGGAGTCTGGGGAACGAGTGTCGACACGGAAATGACAGGAGGACCTCCCATCCTGGGCGAGGAGGAGCAGGTAAGGCCGTGTGGGTGGGTGCAGTGCACACTGGGGACGTCCCGCTGTTTCATCTGAGCTGACATTTTGAGCCCACGCGAACAGCATTAACACACAGAGAGACGTTTGGAAGGACAGGGAATTGGCGCTGGAAATTTTGCCTTTGAACCGCCTGCATCGCAAATGCTTCCAGCGCTACAGGATAAACATGTTATTATAACTGCATAATATCAGATGCAAAGTACAGGTGAATTCAGCTGTGTCGGGTTCATTAAAAAAGTTTAGTTACCAAAGTGCCGGAGACGTCCCTGATTCCAAACATGTTGTTTCGTGAGAAGTTTGCTGCAATTAGCTCCTTGCTATTGTCAGTCTGGAGTACGGGAGCTGCCATGATAATGAAGGTCACGGAGTTGTAGCAGAACGGCGCCTTCCCAGCATTTCTGGAAAGCTTCTGTTGGTTTGATGAATGGTTCTTATTATAATTGCGACATTTGATATGTCTGCGGTAGAGAGCGCTTTATGCGCCGCTTGATTGGTCCGAGGTATCTTTTAAGGGACTGGCTTTGTTCTCGCAAAAAAAATTTTTGGTCATCATGCCAGGAGGCGCCGGCGCTATTCCGCAGTCCTCGCAATTTAATGGTTTGGTGAACACAGCTTGCTCTCTTTCTCGTACCTGCCTGACAACTCGACTCCTTTATCGAGATAGAGACCTAGGTTTGCATGCAAAGCTTTCGGGTCTTGACAGCAAATTCTCATTCTGAGAAAAACCCTCCTCTGAGAGGCTTGCGCTGTCGGGCGCAGGTCTTTTTTTGGGCGCCTAATAATGACTGAAGGCCTCTGAAAAACGACGGCTTATTAGAGTACCTCAGAAATGGGGCGCGTTGCTGAGAGAGGGCTCGCATCGAGGCATTTGTTCGCAGGCAGAAGCAGCACACTGGAAAGCTAAAATTTAGGCTGCTGAAAAACACAGTGTGAGACACAGCATCAAAGCAGCGCTGTGGAGGATATCTCTCACACCATCTTCCATTAAACCCACAGCACTTAACCCATTTCTCCTTAGCTCCTCTCGAGCCGTCCCTCCATCACGCTCTCTGCTTATTGGAGCTGAACGTGATTCAATCAGCGCCGCTGATGAACAAAAAGACTTTTTCACTCGGATGGAGCTGAAGCAAAAACAAAAGGATGAATGGAGTGAGATCCAGGCAATGCTCCTACTCTGAGGTGTCTTAGTTATGTGGGATTCTGATAAATGCGAAATTATATAACTCTACTAAATAATTATACCATAGGACCTTAGCTAAGGATCCATTATTTGTTTTCATACAGAGGACATACATGGATTAGATACACCTTAATCAGAGACTTTGCTTATCTCAAGGACCTCTGCGTCTCTTTTTATGGATAAAATTATAAACCAGTAAGCGTAGCGTAGCATGTTATGGAAAAATGTATCCTTCGGACCAGTAGAGCACACCGAATTAGCCAAAAACATTGCTGTTTCGAATGATTCCGGTCTGTTTTTCCATCCTTGATTTTTTTTTGGGAAGTTTAAAGCAAACTAACCCGACTCTGAACGCGAGGAATTTTCATTGCGTGAACACTGATGTGACTTTTTTGACCAAACAGTCCAGTTTTTACACCCGAATCCCGAACCCCTTCTTGCTTTAACTCGCTTCGTTGCTCGGCTGGCTGTGTGCCTTTGTGGCTCCGTCCGAGTGAAGCTTTTACGAGCGTGTATTCATGGCACCGTCTTTTCTTCCATGTAACTGAATCAATATCGCCCACATACGGCATGCGTTCTTAAAACTACAATCAGCATGCTGTTACAAGCTCGATTGAACGTGAATCCTACAGCATTAAATGTTTAGCCAATAAAGTATTACAGTGAGCATGGTGAAAATCAATCCCTAGATGAATAACAGCCATAATAAGAGAGGAGCAAGGAGCACGGCTAGATGAAATAAAGCTAAAAAATGGGCCAGAATGAAATGGCATGTGGGTAAATCAGCGCCTGGGACACAAGAGTGCAATCAGGCTGAGATCACGAGCCTTTTCAGGCAAGTCTTTACTCAAAATCCTCCAATCACGAGGCTGGGAAACCTCACTGAAAAGTGTAGTCATGTGTTAGATGAGGAGGTATTTATCTGAGCGCTCAATCAATGCATTTCCTCTTTGGTATGAAGTGTAACGAGAAATTTTTATGCTCCATGTCTTACATCTGTATTCCGCGATAATCCTAGTTCACATATAAGCAACGTTTAGTCCGTTTAAAAGACGTCACGTGAAGAACATAAACACACCATGTGCTTATATTGAAATTAATCTGGTTTGGTGTGATAAAGCAGATATGAAGCTGATTATTTATCTCCAACTGCACGTCCTGAGATGATTTATTCCTCGCGCTATAGTAATTTGCCAATATTTCATTTTTTCATTAATTGATGCATGACATTGTAGTTTTTACCTGTTTTATCTATCTCGCGGAATGTCCGGAAAACAACGCACTTGCCATTCAATTAGGACAAAAGTAACGGCACCCTAGAAAAGGCGAAAGAGTTGGCGCGTGTCTCCGGTAGCCGAATCGCTGCCGTGGCCGAGCTGCGTTATTGGAAGATTCTGTGAAACTCTTTCTTTTTTTTTTTAGCCACCATTTTGTTTATTTTTGTTGTGGATAAATGGTAATCAGCTGTTCTGTGAACAGGTTTAATCATTTTTGGCTGATTAGCATGTATCATGTGCAGGCAAGTTCAAAGAAAGTCGTACAATTTAAAAAAAAAAAAAAAAAAAAAAAAAAAAAAAACCTTTTAGCTATTTTTTAGTTCCATTTGGCTGAAAATGTCCACATGCAACGTTACTAAAAAGATAAACAGAAGATAAATGAGACTCGTTGTGCTATATTTCTGCTACTACTGCTATATTTGTCTGCAACTCTCCTGCAAGTGGCCACTTTTGAGAAGCGGATGAATTCCCATAAAGGCTTTCTTTTTTTTGCTCCTGGTCTACAGTATGTAGTGTCCCGTGTACAGGACGCAGGTTCACCATTTGCTCTTCCGCACCATTTTATTTTATGATTTTTCCCTGGATAAATATCACACAGATTGTTTCAAATTCTCCTCAGGATTACACTACGAAGCTGATAATACATGAGGAAAAAAAAAAGCACTGGAGATTGCAAATGGCCCCCACACAGCAGGTTGTATTGCTGTTCGGTAATAGCTATTCTGTGACGAAGGCTCTCCTTGATAAGAATTCACCGCAGCCGTCCGATAATGAGACACATTAATAAATGAAGGGAAGCAATCCTGTTGCATGACGGGATCGAGCTAGCCGGCGTTTCACTTTTGAAAAATTTAACACCTGCTAAATCACTCACACACTGAAGGCAGCTCATTAAAAGTGTTGCGGTCCTCCTTGCGCGCTCCTCTAATCAGCCGAGCATCGAAGAAAAGAACTCCAGGATCGAGATCTATCGGAAATAAAACTGATAAAATGCAGCCGGAGGTAATTAACGCTCTTTGCGATGCCGCTGCAGACTGCAGGGAAATCAACACTTTTATATAAAAAACGCCAGTCGGAATAATCCACGTGTGCACGCCGGGACGTGTGTAAGGCATCAGAGATTTGCGAGATGGCTGCAGGGTGTTGGATTGGCTAATCAACAGGCACACCGATAAATTGTCGGCTGCTGTGCCAGTTTTTATTTGAGGTAATTTTTTTCCCCGTTTCTTGAGAAGTAATGAAAAGTTGTTTTTTTTTTTTGTTTTTTTTTTTGCAGGCTGTCAGCTTGGTGTTCCATGTTGAGCGCCTTGCATCTTGCTGGGTGCGAAAATCCACCGTTTGTTAAAAATCTTCCTGTTGTTCCAGAGACATAGGACAGGAAATAAACAATGTTCTTTTCAGTTTTTAAAACTCGGAATGCGTAGAAGATTTACAAAACAAGAGTTTTCCACTGTTATAGATTGATTTATCAATTATCCAGTGGTTATACAAGGATAAGGAGAAAAGTGCTGTCCACCCTCTTCCACATACATGAGCTCAGAGATGTAGATTGGCTACTGACGCTGTGATTGGAGGGAGAAACCGAGTAAGCTCCGCCCACCCAGACGGCCAATTTTGCTCTCTTTGCTCACGATCTCTTGACGATACGGCTTATTTTTTTCAGAAACACGAACATCATTGCTGAATGTGATGAGAGGCTTCCTGGTCAGTATAATAAAAAATAAATGAATAAAAAAAAATAATAATAAATAATTTAATAAATAAATACATTTATAATTATAATTATTTTATATTTTATTATATATTTATAAATTATAAAAATCATATAACACACACACACACACACACACACATATATATATATATATATATGTATGTATAAAGTAGCATTTTACTTATTAAAAATATTTTACCATTTTAAAAATCTTGTACAAAACTGTAACATTACAATTAGCTGTTTTTAGTCAGTTGTTTTTGTTTTAAATAATAAATATGAATATATTAAACAAAGACATCTGTTTATTATTAATAAAAATTAAAAAATGTTTTTTATATTTAAAAAATACTAATATTTATAATATATAATACTATATCAAAATAAAACATAAAAAATAAAAAAACATTTCCTTCATAAAAAAAATAAACAAATATTTAACATTACAACAAATATTTATATTAAAGACACTAAATTAATTTATTAGGATTATTATTATATATATATTTTTTTCTTTTTACAGTTTTAAAGGTTATAAAATTCTAACATCACATTAACCGTTTGAGTCAGTTTGTAACATCACAGTATCTCAGAAAAGCAAAATGACATCATTCTGAATGATACTGATATGGTATGGTCGTATCGCTCAGCCCTGCCGCATCCCATTCAAGTTAACTGACTCTATTCCTCACATAAATATACCTCACGTACGTTCGAGCTGACCTTGGCTGTGAGCTGTCTGCTGCGTGAGAAATTACTGTCTATTTCTTGCATTCATTAAACAGAAACAGTCTCTTAAGAGAGTTATAATGACTTGATGGTTTATGTTTTGGGGAATGTGACCGGCTGAGTTGATTAGAAAATGAAAAGTAGTAAAAAAAAAAGAGTAGACTTTTGCGCTTTGTTCCTTTGCGCTTTGCTAACTTTGATTAAAATCCTAATCTACAAACAGGTCATGAATATGCAATGCGTAGATACAGAGAAATGCTTCTGTGTCATACGATGCATGCGTAACCTCGTCCTCCGTGTTTCACTGACACACTTGTACAGCGTAAACCTCCTGAATTATTAGCCATTTTTATGGTAATAAATTGGGAGAAAATTCACCACTTTGTGTCTCATGTGAACTGTTATGAATCAATTAATCAGGTGCTCGTGTTACATATCGAGAAGGAAAAAATAACTACATTCCGAATGAAAGCAACAATGACAAACCTTTTTGGGTCATGCTTTTACAGATAAATAATCAACGCCTGTGCGGTGTGATGCAGCGGAGTTACTGTTACCACGCCGAAGTTACAGCATGCTTTATTCCTCTTACACCACAGCATTGTCTGCATTTCTAAAGAAGAGAGTGACACTTTTTATCCGTTGATAGTTACATTTAACGTCGATGAATTGGGTCAGTTCCTATTCTCGCTTACGTTATAGCAGCTATAAACAGTCGTTCCGTCACAAGCGTCTATTTTTCCCTCTCTTTTTTTTTTATTTATGGGGAATAAAACCCACAACTTGTCATGTTAACACACACTGGTCTATCTTATAGACTTGGAAAACTGTAGCGCTGAAACCGGAGACTCCTTCCATAAATGGTAAACGAACATCTCCTTACAATAACCCACCACACTGGCGATTAAAAGCTTTTGTTAAATTGCTGTTGCTATGGAAACGATAACGTATTCGAAGCCAGCGTATTAATATAAACCTGTGATTTGCAGCTGCGCTACTGTATGTGGTACAAATGTACCTTAAATTACACGTCAGATTTTGATTAGGAAATTTGACGGGATTGAATCCACTGTTGCATGTCACGAACATCTCCGAGATCTCGCCGGCGAACTCGAGTTCTCCGCGCCAAGCCGGGTGTAGATGATGCAGTCGAGCCCGCAGGTGCATCAAGAGGGAGTTGCTGCAATTAATTAAGCTAGGAATCAAGTGTGTGTGCGTATGTGTGTGTGTGAGAGAGTGTGAGAGGACACAGAGGAGTGACTTAATTAATTAAGTCATGGATTTGTGCGGAGGGTAATAAGATGACTTTATTGCATATGCACGGTCCGTGTTTACAGTCAAACATGAGCTCCAGCACTGCATCCGAGCTGTGGGAGTGAAAAACCCCATTATGTAGAACTGTTCATGTGTGTGAGCCGTGGATGGAGTGTGTGTGAGTGTGTGTGAGTGTGTGTTTGATAGGTAGTAGGGTCTGTTGAAACGACACCATATGTTATCTAGGCTACAGTGCACAACCTCTCGTGGCTCTGTAATTATTATGATTACACCACAGCCGGTAGTGTGTTAGTCAACATCATATTGTGTGTGTGTGTGTTTTACAGAAAAAAAAAAAAGAGGAGTGACAGTAAAAACCACAGCTAAAACTCTGTTCAGTAGCTAATGCGTGCTGAAAAAGCCGCTAGATGACCTCACGGCCTAATTTGCATATTCATCGGATCATGGTCATTTGTATATCAAAATATTTTCCATAAAAAAGAAAGATAGAATGAAATATTAGATTATTATTTTTTTATTTATCAGAACAGACAGCACGGTGCAAAGTCGTTCCTTTGCTAGCCTTTCTTTTCAGATTAATGAGACAAATAGTTACCAAAAAGTTTCCCGATGGAAAGCGCTGACACTGAAGACTCCTCCCATTAAAGGCTAAAGAAACCTACTCAAAGAAAACCACCGTTTTTCATCATCGCTCGCAATGCAAAGATTTCCCTCCTCATTTTTGTCAGCACCGCTGAGACTAAACCTGTCCAGAATTGGCGGAGAAAACCAGCAACTCCATGCTGAATACGGTATATAAATCACTCAGGGTAGAATTCATTCACAGCCATCAGGATATGATGATGTTAGCATCGATGGAGATTAGCTAAACATAGAGTTCAAAATACTGTAACATATTTAATATTTGGCTCATTTCCACCACTAATCACATTACAAAATGATAACATAGGATGGATAGATGAAAAAGGGTTAGTAAAATCACAGATAGCATCTTTTAGCTAATAATAGCCAGTGTAATCGAGAGCTGAGTTAGCGTATGTAGAGAGAGAACGAGAAATGTTTTTGTTTGTCGGGCTTTGAGCGAGGCGCTAGTCAGCGCTAGATGCTAGCAGTCTGAGAAGGAGGAACAAACAGCCACACGAACCTGAGGTAAAATCTTCCAGCTTGCTTGCGAGTCGGATTGGCTAAGATTAGCTTCGTTGGGTTTGGGGAATGTTTCTACTCGGTTTATTTCTCCTCCTAATAAAGAACTGAGACACGAATAGATTCTCAGGCCCTCACTATTCAACTTTTTTGCCATTTTTTTGTTGTTTTGAGAGAAGTAAAGCTATGCTGTGAGGGTGCACTTCCTGGCAACAAAAACCAGGAAGTGTAAACAGAGCCTAGCAGATTTGGCTAAGCATACTAGCCTGGCAATCTAGCTAACGGTAATGAATGAAGAAAACGCTAAATCAGGAAAACAAAACAACAAAAGTTTGAGATATCGTTATGAAAAGGATGGAAGGAACACGCAGCATCGGAAAAAAGAAAAACGATCGCCGAGTGTTAGAAGTGACGGGACAGAGGTGTTAGCATAGCATGTAGCGTTCTAGGGTTTTCCTTTCAGATATGTACTTGAACTTTTTACGATTGAAGATTGTATTAGGAAACTTGTTTAAAGCGGTGCAGGAATGCAGAAGAAAAAAAAAAAGGTATTGGTGTGTAATTGTGTAGATTTTTAGCGTTTGTTTTTTGAAAGGTGGATGTTTAGGTACTGAGGATGTTCTGTACTTCTGATCATTTAATTCCAAACACACACACACACACACACACACACACACACACACACACACACACACACACACACACACACACACACA
>JAQQZR010000018.1:2135731-2149969 GCA_030068235.1 Notoglanidium macrostoma | reverse complement strand
CGTTGTCTCGTTTTAACTGTACACTGTACCACATGTATACGTTGAAATGACAATAAAAGACACTTGACTTGACTTGGGTTTTCTGCTTTTCCTGTAATTCCCTTAGCAGAATTTTATTCCACAGTAATGTGAAAAACAATATCCACATAGAAAAATATGCGTTTGCTGACGGCGCAGGTTGATTTGTCTCGAAACTCATATTTACAAGTGTGTGTTTACCTTCAGTATGTTTGAAAGCTACTTTTTATTTTATTGCCTCTTTAATTTCTTTATTGGTGTGGAGTTTTACGGTGCAATGAATCCAGAGTTAAATAGCAAAAGACAAAAATGGAGCACTACCTGTGACAATGCGGCATCTTTAAATAATTATCACTTAAATATTTGCAAGGATCTGCAGTCGGGTAAAAAGAAAAAAAAAAAAAAAGAAAAAGAAAAGGAGCGTGAATCAGAATTGACCCGAAACGCAGAAGTCAGATGGAGATATGGGAAATGACTGCAATGGCACGTCTGAGGTCTGAATGTCGCCCAGCAGGCCTTTTGTTTTATGTCCGAGTATAATCACCGACCTGTCAATCAGTCACCCAACAGCAAAGCTCTCTAGCGGTCACTAATGAAAATGACTTTTCCTTTTACAATAGAGCGAAATGGCACTCAGAGTGCCCCGGGATCCCTTCTCTTTTCTCCTCCATGATGGTTTCATACATTTCTTTTTTTCTTTTTTGTAATTTGAGTTCTGTCATGATTATAATTATCATATTTATCATAATCATATTTAATAACGTACCATTTAGTTCGTATTACTGCATTCAACAGAATTATTAACATTATTAACAAGACGACCTCCATTGCTTTATTATTATTCACAAAGACAATGAACAAAAATTTAATACGTTTACATGGATTATTTAATTATGCTGTTTAAAAATAAACTGGAAAAGCATTGATAATAATTCATCCTTCTTACTTACTATCTATCTGTAGGGATTTATGTGAATTACTCCTGTAACACTGCAATTTCCCCTTGGGGATTAATAAAGTAATCTCTACCTACCTGCTCTACCTAGTATCTACCTAGTTATACCTACCTACCTACTCACCCAACCTACCTACTTAACTAACCACCAACCCACCTACCTACCCACCCAACCTACCAACCTATCTACCTACCTATCTGCGTGCCTACCTATCTACCTACCCACCCAACCTACCTACCTATCTACCTACCTATCTGCGTGCCTACCTATCTACCTACCCACCCAACCTACCTACCTATCTACCTAACCTACCCACCTACCTGCCTATCTACCTTCCTAACCACCCACCAACCTATCTAGATACCTATGTGCCTACTCACCCACCTACCTACCTATCTACCTACTTACCTACCTAACCACCCACAAACCTTTCTACCTACCTACCTACCTACCTACCTACCTACCTAACCACCCACAAACCTTTCTACCTACCTACCTACCTACCTACCTACCTACCTACTTAACCACCCACCCATCTACCTACCTACCCACCCACCCAACCTCCCTACCTACTTATCTACCTACCCACCCTGCCAATCTACCTTCCTCGAACCCAGAATCTTCTTGCTGTGAGGCTACAGTGCAAACCGCTGTTCCACCATGCCGCACTTCAATAATAATAATAATAATAATAATAATAAGAAGAAGAAGAAGAAGAAGAAGAAGAAGACGTCTTCAGCAGTAATCCTATGGAGAGTTAATAAAATTAAATACTATAAAAGGTAATAAAATAACAGTTAATATGCCAATAACTTCAATTCATTTAAATTCAAATAAAATCCACCACGATTCATCTTTAGATCTTTATCAAGCTGCTTCTTCACGCTGTATCTTCTCTTTAGGTTTTCGAACACCTCACATTTCTGCATTTTTGTTTAAATGAATTCATTATAAATACTCTACAATAAACCTGTAGTGGAGAAATGTTTAGTATGAACTTTTATTAAATACATTTTTTCTACGGGAACCATCTAGAACTAATCGAATCCCACAAGGACAAACTCTTCCTCGCTCTCATTGGACACTTTATTCATCACATATTTATGTTTTACTCCCAATACACGCCTTCTACTTCGTTTTTGTATTTAATTGCGATTCCGTATCGCTTTGTTTGCTCCGTAGTGAAAATAAGGATTAAAGTGTTACAGGACCTAAGAAACTCAGTTTTACTGAGTGTGCATTTCAGATTAAAATATTTGAGGAGTTTATGTTTTTAAACAGGTGAAGTGAGTGAATCATAACGTCATTATCGCAAATCCTCCAGTTGTATGTTATAAACGCTCCGCAATGTAATTAGGATGAAATGTGGGCGCTCGTGTCAGAGTATGACGAGTCTGTTAGCTCATTAATTGTGTAAATGCATTCTGGGGACATATTAAAGGAAATACTCGATGGAGGAAATGAGTAATTACTCAAATCCCAGAGGAGAGGATGACTTTCTGCAGTCATCGTGCTTATCCTCTACTGATTAAAGCTCTGATGTAGCGTAGCCTGTTTGTGTTCATGACAAAACACGATGAAGAGCATTATTCAAATCTGGGAAAATCTTTTCTGCTCGCGTGTATATGCCGCTTTAGCCGTGCACTATTTGGTGTTTCTGTTCTGCTCATGTTGATCCGTAGTTCCACAGTACTATGAGTTCCTGATTATTAAAGTTCCACTATATAAGATTCAGCCCCCTGAACGCCCCTCTCTTACCCCTCCCTTTCCGAGCGTGTACGAGACGTACGGTGGCCGTCACGTGCCCTTACTTCCAAGTACCTACATTCACAATCCCTTGCTTCTTCTGTGCTAAATAATCCGTATGATTCTCCATTTTTCAAAATTTGGGACCTCAAACCTGTTCTCCAGCTCCACCAAACACTGATTCCTCTTCTTTCTTCTTCCTCGTCTTCCTTTCTTCTTCTTTTTCGTCTTTCCGGCGCTTCCTTCCGGATTCACACTGCAGCTTGTAAAAACTAGAGGTTTCTCCGTTCCGGGCTACTGTAGCGGCGCAACATGGCGGCTCCGTAGAGGCGGACCCGCTCCCTGTGTAGATATAAAGGGCTCGTTCTAAACTTACGAAAACACAACAGGTCGTAGTTACAGCTGTTATAGACTAACGGACACATGCTTATGCATATTATACTCCATTTCTGCTAATAGCTCTCCTAAATCCTACAAGTGCGCCTTTAAAAAGAGTCTGTTATCTATGCAATGCTAATTAATTCATTGACTCATCGACGTTTCTCACCCAAAGCCGATTATTTTCCCACAGAACCACGGCTAACGTTTCGTATTTAGTAAACGGCAGCGCAATTTTTTTTTTTTTTTTTTTAGCTCGTTATTAAAATTAAATCAAGAATTCCACAGTGCTACGGTATTTCAAACGGAGCATTTTGGGTTTTTTTTTTTTTTTTTTTTCTTTCTTTGTAAGAGCATTTTATTGTAAGTTATCTTTCATAGATTAGCGTACAGAAAAACAACAGAGAGAATGAAAAAGTCCGGTCTGCCGGCAGCCATTAAAATCCACCGGCGACAAACGATTTTGCTCTAGAAGTGTATAAAAAGGCTTGGGCTTGTTGTAGAACCTTTTTATTTGGGCTCATTTAAGAAAGGCCAGTTCCCTTTGACCATAAATTTAGCATGCATCTCTCTCATTAAAGAGAAAAACAAGCCCCCAGATGAGTGCCTGTGAGCCTTATTAATGCGGAGAGTAAGCCGGTGTACAAATAACCAGTTACAGAGCTGGAAACAGTTCTGCTTTTCTTATTGGCCTTTATCAGAGAGAGTGCATTCAGACTACATTCTCATAATATAATGTGCAGATGTTTGAAATGGAGTCCAGCATTCCTGTCAGAAGGATACTCAGGTGCAAGGAGCGTCACAGGAAACACCTACCGCTGTTTACTCTTGCTTATTCATACATTTATCCAATCAGTTAACATTCATATCAAACCTCAGAATGAGGAAATAACGTGATCTTAGTGACGTAGATGGGGACCAGTTAAGCTGGTTCGAGTATTTTAGGAAAAAAAACAAACATGGAGCATATCTGCAAGTAGACACACTTTATTGATGAGAGAGGTCAGGGGTTCGAGCTGACGGGTCACTCAAATAAGCACTCTTTACAAACATGGTGAGCAGAAAAGCATCTTGCAGTACAGTAATCACAAAACTGGACTTTCGATCTGGAGTTATGATCTGAAATCAAGCGCTTATCGACGGTGACGGTTATTTCCGGATGGTAATTCTAACTGGTTTTCATCACAACACTCTGTCGCTGATTATTGTCCTTTAACAGCACATACTGTACGTATATCTGATCAAAACCTACTGCCCTTCATACACACGTGACACTCTGATATTATACAGGAAAGTGATATCTCACTTTATGAGAAGTTTTTTAACAAGAGGGTTTTTTGTCTGGTATTAGAAAAAAAAAGAAGAAGAAGAAAAAAAAAAGCCTGAAATCAATACTCTCCAAATACTAGGGTTATGAAAAATCCTGAGGGTCTGATGAGAAATAACCAAACACGTCTCCAGCATCGACTGCTCGGCCGCTAATAAGGAGTTCTCATGTGGAGTTCGCAGTATATCCGTGTGTGGCATGAAGAAGAAAGCGACGAGCCCTGAGTGGAATATCAGAGAGGCAATTTAGCTCCTGTTCTCACTTATGTTATAACCGTGATAAACAGTTACGTCACTGGCCTCGCACCTTCATTCTGTCTTTCTTTAAGTTTTACCTTGTTAAACAGCACCACTGTTTTTTCAAATCCAATCCATTCATTATTCGTCGTCAGATTATGTGGTACGGCATCTGCTGTACAAATGCGTATGAGCTGTTACTATAGAAACGATAACGCATTAAAACGGCGCGTACATTTATTCCTGCCGTTCGTTTGCCGGAACCGCTTTCCAGGTCGTGCTGATTTTTTCGGAAAAAATAACGCACACGTGCACTACGCCGACGGATCAGATTCAACTGATGCTATGGTAACGTATTTTGAGATAAAAAAACACGTCTTAAGAATTTTCTCTAAATAAACTGCACTGATTCGTACCGAATTTCCTGCCGGTGATCTATACGTGACCAGGCCGTACGTTGAGACATGTTCATTTTACACCATCTTTTGAAGCAGTAGGCGAGAAATAAACCTCCAAGAGTTGCACAGCCGCCCAGGGACATTTTCCAAGCTTTACCATTCCGAGAGATTAGCAGTGAGCTTGATAAGAAGTGATGCTCTCTTTGAAAAGGTTTGATCTCCGGCGCTTTCTTATTTTCCTCACCGAATGTGGAAGGGAAAAGATGTCTTTTAGTCACGCTATCCTTTACAATCTGATTCATCCCCATTTCACGTTTTCCATATCTTGTCTTCCTGGTCTCCTTTTCCTTTTTTTTTTTTCCATTCTTGGCATTTTGAATAATCATGTTTACTGTGTATTTACAGTATCTAATGTGTAGGTGGGTGATAAACTGGCCAGATTTCCTGGATTTCTCATTTCAATTAAAAAAAAAGAGGCAGTACATAGAAGCTGTGATTTTAGTTAAAGCAATGCCAAAAGACGTTCTGTTTACATTTCTGACATTTGTGCTTTGTAGTCTCCATGAAAGAACACATCCTCATGCTCATCATCGCAGCACAACCTCAACATCTCAGGAGAACGGAGACGAACAGGATGGCTCTATATAACCACTCTTAACAAAAGCGCCTCACGGCACGTCAAACCTTGCGGTGGATGGGATACGAGAGCAAAAGAACCGGGTTCCGTAAGCTAAGAAGAGGGATCTGACACGCTTACTGAAACTGGACAGTTTGGAAAAACGTTTCCTGAAATGATGCGATCGTGCCGAGTGGGCGGAGCATATGCTTTCTCTAAAGTAGCAACATTTTAAATTGAATCATACTATAGTTCAAGAGCGCACATGCTTTAGATGAAATTGCATGCGTCTGTAGTGTAATACATTGCCTTAAATGTCACAACTATTACATTTGATCAGCTTATCACCCCCCATGCTGAACAAGATGAGTCATTATTATTAACGTTTTGCATTTTTGCTTGAAGTCTCCTGTTGAAGCTGTATTTCAAACCCTTATTCCATGTAATCAGATGTGTGTGTCCGTGTTGGAGGACACATGGTCACCTTGTCCCTCTGTTCCAAGGCTTCATTAGCATGCTGATTACACATCCCGTGGCGCTTAAAGCAGCCGCTGAGCCATAATGAAGCGTGGGCCGGGGATGAAGGTGCACTCCGGCCCAGACTACTGACCCCCCATGATCCTAATCAGAGCCGACGACACGTGTCGCCCATTTCTCCATCATCCCTGTAATTACAGTCACATACTGTTACAGACACACAGACACACACTCACACACACTCACAAAGCCTCACCTTCACCTACTGGTTCAGCTGTCTCACAGTGTTCACTTCGGATTTGGTTTAAATCCAAACAAACATGTTTATTTCTCAAAGCGTAATGTGCTGAAAGGTAACGTAATGGCAGAAATTCACAAAAGGCACATAGCATTATGCTGATTTACACAGCACGTGCCAAAATATACATTTCTCTACATAATATATATCATGTCAGATAACAAATATGATGGATTGAAAATGAAAACCGACAGAAAAGAGAAAAAAGAACAAGGTGGGGAAAAAAACAAAAATCATATAGAGATATTTATAATGGCTGTAATTGCACATCTGATGGCTGGCTGCTGCCCAGCAGGGGGTCGGACTTAAAAGAGTACGGTGGCTTTTGTTTAATTGTCATGTGTAATCGCCAATCTGTCAGTCAGTCACCATAAAAGCTTGTTATTTCCAATATAATAAAAATGACCTTTCAGTTTATAATAAAATAATTTCGCACTTGGCACAGGATAGATTGCCTTTTCCGGCTCGAGATCATTTGAAATGTTAAAATATATTTCAAAGAATGCTGTCTTTAGTTTCCTTTTTGTTTCAATGTCTTAGAACAACAACGACACCACCACCAGCAACAACAAGAATTATGTAGGAGTGTTTGGGCCAATAATAATAATAATAATAATAATAATAATAATAATACTAATAGGAGAAAATATTACTGAGGGCTTGGACCTGTAATAATAATAATAATAATAATAATAATAATAATAATAATAATAATAATCATCATCATCATCATCATAATAATAGGAGAAAATATTACTGAGGGCTTGGACCTGTAATAATAATAATAATAATAATTAAAAAAAAAAAAAAAAATAATAATAATAATAGGAGAAAATATTACTGAGGGCTTGGACCTGTAATAATAATAATAATAAAAAAATAAATAAATAAATAAAATAATAATAATAATAATAATAATAATAATTCTTTTGTAGATGTTCCACAACATTAAACATGACTATAAATGAATAAAAAGCGCATGATGTTCTTTAACTAATCAAAATGGAAATAAAAACAAACTAGAAATCACTCATGGTGTCTACAATGAATCAACAGATTCTGACCAATCAGAGTCGAGGACTGTGGTATCATCTTTAATTAATGCTGTGAACTTCCTAGCTTAGTTTAGCTAGTTTTAGCTTGTCTTAGCTGAAGGAACCTAAATATAAGGTGTTACTAGTTTCATTCACGGAATGGTTGTTTAATATTTTATTTTCAAGTAGGTTCCATTTCCTCAGAGTTTGATATCTTCTACAGCATCATATCACTGCAATTACCTGTTTGAGCAACATCCATCTTTCAGCGCACACGTTCACGGCCATACTCATCCACACGGATCGATATGAACACGAATTATTGCGCATGCAGTCAATTTCTGACTCTCACAGCTACTTAAACTTGTCAGCATTACTGTGATACGGCTTGACGCAGTGGTTTGACACTAATTTACGGAGCGCATGCTGCATGTCAGACCACACAACGTCTAGCGGTTAATGAAGTATGGTTCTCACGGTTTCACTCTCAGCGTGTATTACTGAAATATCTGTACATGGCATCTCCAAGGAGACTATGATACAGTCATTTAGCGGCAGTTTTGCAAAAAAAACCTATCAGCAGATTTCTTGCCATCGTCTGTACTGTCAAGCCGTAACCGTCGTCAGCTTGTTGTCGACCTTTTCATGTAACGTTACTAATATATTCTTATCCCGTCCTTTGACTCTGTGACTTCAATTAACATGATGTGAATCAACGCAGAGGAGTATTACCAGAGACTTTGTTTCTAATACAGATCCGGTTAAAGTAGGGGTCACGGTATCAAAGCCTGCTGTGAAAGTGATTTTTTATTTTTTTTTTCCTTAATTACAGAGGAAATCTGCTGGAGTCGAGCCAAGAAGCGACACCCATCGGCGCCATTTTTAACAAAGTGCCTCGATTCTTTTACTCAAAAGTGAAAAATGTGTAATCTCATCTAAATAAATGAAAGTTGAAGGACGGCTCAGGCTAAACAAGTAGTCAAGAGTCAAGCAGTGATAAGCCGTAATAACCAAAAAGTACAGACAGACTCGAAAACATGGATAAGACTTTGCATTAAAAAACGGAGCATGATGGTAAATAAAGCCAAACTAATCAAGGGATGAACACGGAACAGGTGCACACAACAGGTAAGAAACCTGGCGGGATGTGAGCAAAACACATGGACGTACCAATATAAAGAAAAGCACGCTTTAAGCAGCTGCGTTAACATTGGTGCAGCACTCACTCTGACGTGAACTGCGATGTGCACGGACGGGGAGAATTCCTGCTAATCACGACGCATTTGCAAAACGATATGTAAATATCCTAAAATATCATTCAATCCTTTATTTTCAAAGAACAGGAATACGGTATAGAGAGGCCGAGGCTAACTCTCAGCGTGATGCTACCACTACCGGGCTTCACATACTTACGCAAACACCAACTCACGTATTTTTTATTGATAAGTAATTTAGCGAACTGGCCAGATTTCCCTCTCTATTAATAATCAGTGTAAATGCACCCTTGTACTTCATCTGCTTGCCATATGAATAATAACTGAAGTAACGTCGTTTTTACTAAAATGGATTAAACACGTGGAGAAGGGTTGCTAGAGCTATCATGCAGAGAAGCACACACTCCTCGTGGATTCACACCACGCAAAGCCGCAAATGAAACAGTTCCATGCATAAAAGCATGTTTACGCACACAAACCCTGCAGGGAGAAAAATGGTGATAAATGCCTTCCTCTGCATAGCGCCGTGCTTCTCCTGCATTACCGGGGGCCGGTCCCCATGAGATACGTTACCTGAGTCAAATTCATTATGACTATCGTGCCGCATGTCCTTTCTCTTGTACTTTGCCTGATCCTTGGCCCGTGTTTGCATTGCTAATACACTTCCCAGCTCTCTCTGGGCTCCTGATAAATCAGCCCCAGCAGATGGTCCTTAGTAACACTTTTGCACATGTCTGCATATGGAGTTCAGGGGCCCTTTATCGCTCAGGCCCTCTTGTTTTTAAATTCGCTCTGGTGCTGTAGGGCCACCGTATTTTAATCTTTACTCTGAGAGAGAAGAAAAATGAACACTGATCCACATGGTTCACTTCTTATTCCCTCAGACGCAAGGTCAGGGCGGAAAACTGTATGTTTTAAACCGTGGACATGAATATCAGCGTCCGATATACTGCAGGCAGAAGAGGACACATAACAGAAGCTACCGCGACAGCTCTGAAAGTAAGTGCGCCCCTTTCATTGCGTTTAATAATTCCCCAAATTAAAAAACATTTTTTTTTTATGTTTAGCTTTGTATGTGACAGAACCGAAGAGGATTTCCCCCCCAAGTTACTTTAATTACTTTCCGTCCCACCTAAACTGAAACGAGCTAATCTAGGAAGTTGTATAGCTAGCTAAGGTTTGCAAGCAGACCTAGCTAGCTAATTCAGCCAATGATTGCCTTGCAAACTAATCAAGGTAATGATTATTTATTAACTCTAATTTGAGTAACTAAAAAACTTTTCAAGGTGCAGGAGAAATCTTTTTACACAGCCAGTTGGAAACCCTTCATGCAATTGTCAGAGCTAGCATGCTAACTGATGAAGATAATGCTTACAGGGAAAAGCAAAAATAAAACAAAATAAACAGGGATAACAAAAAGGTTCCCTGATGCTCCTGCTTGATTAATACCTACTAGGTTACTCATTCTGGTATTAATACCAGTGTAAATTATTGACAAGTACCAGAAATCATGTATTTCTGCTCATACTCATTCCAAAAAAAAAAAATGCTAGCGATGCAGCCTTAAGAATGACGTTAGTGATCTCGGTCTCCAATACCGGCATTTCTTGTTACTCCCATGTTTACTCCGGGACTTTGATGAACATGGCGCATGGATCTGCAAGAGGAAAACCCAGAACAAGTCGATGAAGAGAAACCTGCCGCAGTGTGGTCATGAATTCAGGAAAGAAACCCCAGAGAATAACGGGAGATTGAGAGAGCGAGCTAGAGATGCTGAAAAAGAAAAACTCCGAGGTATTAGCCTAAGAACAAAATGAAACACTCAAGGTAAAGTAAAAAAAAAGGAAAAAAGGAAAAAGTGCTGCTTAAATGAAATGTAGGAGTAGCTCAATTCAGTTCACGAGGGATTTTGACCTGCTAAGAAAAGATGTGAGAGAGAGAGAGACAGAGAGAGAAGGGGGGTGTTAAACATGAATTTGAGAAACACTGCAGAAAGTGAGAAGATTTATGTTGACATCGAGGGAGAGGCACAAAGCAAAGACGGAACAGCTCGGCGTTTTCCACGCATCAAAGGCCAGAAGTCGGAGCAGGGCCTGGGGAGACGACTGGATTAGCGGCTTCGGCATTGTTGTGACGCCTTATCACACTGACACATTCTCTCGGAGCGTGAGCTCTGCCAGACTCGCGCCACACTTCCCCAACTTGTAGCATGTGTAATTGTAGAACGCATTCCCCGAAGCCAGAACACTGACTAACGTTCCCTTTCGTCTTCAAGTTCACATCCTTCGCTCACAGTCTCCGGATTCTCCAGATGGCAGACAGGAGTGAGTGGGTGACTCATATGCTGAGGCATAGCATAGCCTAGTGAAGTGGCTACGCTGGTTAACAGAGCCTGATTTCCTGTGACAGCAGTGTTTCCTGAAGATGTGGGCCAGTGGGTCAGACAGGGGCATCCGACATGTTCGGCGCATGAGGGTTTAAAACAAGGTTTACTAGTTAACACATGGAGGTACAAAACTTTGGACATCACTTTCTCTCAAGGCCGTGACACAATGCAGTGGTATTGCCCAGAGCGGCAAAGCAAATGAATGAGGCATGCTTGAGAACTGCTAGAATAACATGGACAAGTTTGCGAGACGGCTCCCAGCTACAGCAGAGTCTTCGCCAGCCCGAAGCGCAACGTCCAAAGCAAAGACAAGAAAATATGACGAGGCGTATATCGCCAGTACGACGGTGGGTAACAAGGAGAGACCACGGTGTTTACTAAAACTGCATCCGTGCCTGAACTCGCCGCGTGTAAAGTTGACTACAGAGTCGCGGTGGAATTAATGTTCCCCTCCGCTATCGATATGACTGATGAAGCGACAGTCAGCAAGCTAAAGGCATTTCCTCTGTCAAACAATATTATCGCACGGCACATTTATGATATGTCAAAGGACATAGAAGAGCAGCTTAATGACAAGGCATCCGCTCTGCAGATGGATGAAGCGACTGACAGCAACGAAGGCTGTTTACCGATAACGTACGTCAGATTCCTTGATGATTTGAGGGAGGATCTGCTTTTCTGCGAACGAGCCACTGTTCAAAGCCAGCGACACTTACAGGACTGTGTGAGGATCTGCGCGAGGTGGGCCGGACACGAGGGCAAGTTTCATAAAACTCAACCTGCAGATGCAAGGCAACAACACGTGCCTTCCTCATCTAGCGGATGAAATCACTGAACGGTATACTCCTTTGAGAACCCGAAATCATTCATCCAGATCAAAAACAATTCCAGAGCAGGATCCTAAACCAATCAGGGACCCCTTCGGCACCGCAGAGGAAGAACGGTCCATCGTTGTCACGTCTGAGTCAACAACAGTTTACGTCTAAGACACCGGCTGCATTTTGGATTGGAGTGGATCCAGTATGTTAAATAAATTGTTATGCGAATATGTTCTGATTAAAAGTTACAAGGGTTTGGTTTAGGATTATAATTAATACAGACTTTTCACGAGATCAGGAGCATCTTCATGTTAACGCCTGTCTATATCGCTAATGATATATTAGATAATGATGTACTGTATTCTAAAGTTCACAGGAAGAAATGAGGCCTGATGAAAGGATGGCAGTCGAGAAGCGGGAACGGAATTCTGGGAAATGTTCACCGAGAAAAATACGTTCCTGTGACTTTGCATGAAGAGCAAAGCCACAAGAGGACTCTTGGCAAGCCATCAAACTGAATACAGAACTCTCTCTCTTGTATTTTTCTCTCGTGTCTTTATTGAATTGCATGCAGTAATTCACAGGCTCCGTCGTTTCCATTCAGCCCGTCCCTGCGGATCGGCTTTTGATGGAATGTTTTAGGTCTCAGAAGCTGAGTGACTGTTTCAGGTAACGCCTTGCTCTCTGTTACGCCGCACTACCTGTTCGTTGCCACAACCGAAAATACCCAGCGACACCCCGGCGGATCCGTCACGTCTCTTCAGCGTCAGGGAGTGACGCGACCTCCTTCGGGGCTACAGGATGAAGCTGCCATATTTCCCCCTTACGTACTTTTTATTGGCTCGGAGGCCTGGTATTTCCCTGCAATATCGAGCTGCTTTGTGAAATGCTTTCAGAAATGAAGGGGGTTATTTTCAGATGGAGTACGCTGGCCTTTTACAACTGAAGGACCTTCATTCATATTAAAACAAATCTCCAGAGTGCATGAAAAAAAAATAAACAGGAATTTCTTTACGGTCCAGATGAGTAGGCACCCAAAGGCACATTAATAATTCATGTTTCATTCTTTGTTTTCGCTGTGACATGCACGATGTTTTAAAATTCCTATTATTCCTGTTATTTACCATTTACAGCAGGTGAATATGTATGCCTTTAGCCTGAGGGAAGAATCTTTTTTTTTTTTTTGACATTTTAATTAACGGCAAAAAAAGAAGAAGAAAGAAATTGCTGCACAAAATAGTTCTTCTTCACGTTGGCATTAAATATTAATCCGTTTTTAAAGCAGGAACAAAAGAATAAAGGTGTAAGTGTTTGATCCTGTGAGTGAAAGCGGAAAAAAAAAAAGCATTGTATGCGGCGCTGGAGGCCGTGATCATCTCAAATAATGGAAGTCTGCTTTTGAGTCCAGGTTGTAGATATGAAATTTTAATCCATCTCTCTAAACTTCTCGTCAGCGCAGGTCAGGCTATTACCTGCAGGTCACGCACACAGACAAAGCAGGTCATGGTGAGGGTGATGGAAAAAATCAACCCTGACCTTCGATGTGTTGTTCAGGCTCTGTGCGTCTCTGAGATGCGGCCGTTTGGAAATTGACATTCCTTTTAGAAAATAAAAGAGAAAAAAGAAAACAAAAAGAAATGAAACGGTGTACAAACATGGTAGATCGGAGTCAGCCTGGCGTAGGCTGAATTTAAATACAGACTCAGAAATATCACAAATCTTGGTGGACAAGATCTTCAAATACATTTGTCAGTCAGTTACATCCCATGATTTGTGTTCATATGAGAAATAAAACACTTGAGGTGTTGTGCTGTTACAGGAAAATAATCAGTGATGGGATGGGATGGGGTGATTTTCCAACATCGTTCAGTTACAGCCAGTGACTACAATTTCTTATTAGAGAAAAACACTTTTTTACCATTTATAGTTACATTGAATGTTGTGGAACATCTCCAAAACAAGTTAGTTCCTGTTCTCACTTTCCATATAGCAGCTTCTTACAGAGAAAAAACACTGAAGACTGTTACAAAGATTTAACACTGAAGACTCCTTCCATAAACGATACATATATATATAACATATACACTAGCAGTCAAAAGTTTGGACACACCTTCTCTTTCATAGGTTTTTCTTTTTTGTTTTGTTTCCTACATTGTAAAACAATACTGAATACCTCAAACTATGAAGCAACACATGTACTGAATTATGTAGTAAACAGAAAAGTGTAAAAAAAACAAATAAAATACGTTTCATATTTTCGATTCTTCAAAGTGGCCCCATTGAGCGTGATGATATTGTGGGCATTATCTTACCCAGCTGCATGAAGTCGTCACCTG
>JAQQZR010000018.1:2082946-2105695 GCA_030068235.1 Notoglanidium macrostoma | reverse complement strand
CATGTGAGAATCATATATGTAAATAAATGAATCATGTGAGAATCATATATGTAAATAAATGAATCATGTGAGAATCATATATGTAAATAAATGAATCATGTGAGAATCACATATGTAAATAAATGAATCATGTGTAAAAATCCGTGAGTGCTTTTTTTTTCCACAAAATTGAATGTAATCTTCTTTTAAATGTAAATCTTTTTAGAATTTTACCTGAATATGCCATTTGATGATACAGCCCACTGTGTACGCTTCAGCAGCTCCGTGTCACAGAAACACACACCTGCTGGTCCTCGTGGTCTGAATCATTATTCGCCCCAATCTCAATCCAACATGTTATTTCCCAAAACTGAACAGAGTTCAGGATTTGAAGCGAATGTGTTGTAATTAACGCGATGATCTCTTTATCCGCGACCGCCTTCAGGACGCCGTCAAACTCCGAGTTCATCTTTTCCATCTGCTTTCCGTCTTGTTCTGCTAATTAAAAGAGAACTTGGTAAAGGGCAGTGCGAGCGGTACGCGGTCTGAGTGTTTAGTGTCTGCGTGTATGACGGAAATCTGGACTTCAAAAACAACCGTTTGGCTCAGTGCCTGCAGTGACATATTGCTGTATTTAAATTTACAGTCTTGGTGTTAAAATGTTGAAGGGGTGACTGTTGGGTCAGTATCAAAAAATGAATAAATAAATAAAACTGATGACATCGACGCAGACGTTGCTATGCTAAATGTTGCAAATAAACGCCAGGATCCTTAAGGCCCACAGGAAGTAGCTAAAAAGTCTATCTGTAGTCGGTCTTCAGCAATGTCAGTCAAACGCTTCCCCATGTGAAAGTAGGCGGGGCTTATGCTGTTTATTTAACATGTATGGATCGAGTGTCCGCGCTTTGTAACAGGCTTTGTGGTAGCATGGTACGCTGTGCTGTTCTGTGTTTTTTTTTTTTTGCCTTATCAACTCCAAGAGAGAGAAAAAAAATTAAGAGGCTGGTGAAGGAATGAGTGTTTATAGCTGCTATAATGCAAGTCAGAACAGGAATGAACTCAGACTAAAGAATGACGTCAGGCTTTAATGAATACAATATTGTAATCGTTAGCAAATTGCTGTGGTATAAAAACAGCACAACCTGTTGAAACAGCGTTAAATTGCCAAGCTAAGCCAGCCCTTAAGGAGCCATCTTTTTCTGGAGACAGTACAATAACAAGCTTTCAGGCTTTTCAGCTTTCATGTTACCAATTTCCACATTTCTTTCCCTGTTTCATTCCTCCCTGGAGCTGCCAGCCGGCGAGGATGATTGGGCCTGATCCTTCCTAGCTGTGTACGCTGTGTACGCCACTGTTCTGGCTCGGGTGGACTTCTGCTTGTTTATTGCTCATTTTTATGTCCTGGATGTTGGAGTGGGTTGTTAGGTTGCCAGCAATGAAGCATCCTTTAAAGGAGAAATCCTGGTGGCTTGTTAGAGTTTGTGAAACTCCCGACAGGAAAATGTTCTGTTTATCGAACAGGAACGCATCATGCTACTCTCCATCCTGATTGGTCGGACGGAGTTGATTCGTTTCACCCAACGGCAGCTTCTTTCAGCTTCAAATCACCGGTTTATATGGAAGTCCGTGTTTCGATACAGTACCGTCGCTATAGCAACAAGGTACGCGGGTGAATGCTGCACATTAAGCTTAACGCTTGGCGACGTTTATCGAACATTTATGGAACGAGCCTCCAGTGCCAAAGTGTAAAAAATGTAACGATTGGTAAATTCCTAATGTATAAAAGGAATAAAACGTCTGGACGGCCTGTAAGGAAAATAATCATCTCCGGCGTGGTAGAAGTAACTCGGGGATTAGGTTCCTCTAACAGAACGACATCTTCTTAATGAACTCGTAAGATCTAATTAACCTGTATATGATGAATATGAGCTTTGGAGGAAAAAACTCAGTACACAGTAATTCCATCACACACACACACACACACACACTTGATGTAAGAGATCTTATCATCAGGTCAAGTGCCACCGCATCCACCTATTATATTTTTACAAGGTGTACTTGTAGTGCTATAAAAGCGACTCATTTATCTTTCCGCATGCACACTCCCAGCCTCGTATATATCGACTTCGTTCGACTGCGAAACTGGATTTCTTCATTTTATTTGTGAAATTGTGTGAGACCAGGTTTCCTTTTTTCCATCACGGCTAATATGACACGAGGCGCGATAACTTCAGATCATCTCCGGCGTCAGTGGGTTTTTTTTGTCTTTTTTTCCAGGAATAGCGACGAGAGCGTGCACGCCGAAACACTTCCTCATTACGGCCGGCTCCCGAGAACAAGCACGGGAACGCTGTTCCGGATAAATACCGATTTTATTACTCCAGCATTTGTATGTCACTCCCGGCAAAGTACCTGTGTCAGTGGGTGCTGACAGTTCAGGCCGCGTGCTGAAAATGAACGAGCGCTTAGCCATGCGGCTCGGCTGGGCTAGCCACGGGGGAAAATTACTCTGAGCGTCGGAACAAAATAAGGAGGAAAGTAAACACATCGACAATCCAGCGTTGCCTTCGGCTCGTAAAAAAAACAACCACGCATGAATATCTGAAGAGGTTTCAGTTCATTTCTCATGTAGACAAAAACAACAATACAAACAGAAAACGGCCTAAACACTGAAGCCAAGAAACAGGTTTATAACCCGAATCTAATGAAAAACGTGCCGGGATTTTCACAAGCTGATTGCTGTAACACGTTTTAACGTTCAGGACGCGATATAAGAGTTATGTAGCATTTAGGATTTATGTATTTAGGAGGACTCTGTTCACTGACAGCGAGTGTGCGTATTGCGAGGGTTCGAAATTCTCATTTATATAGTAAAATATGGTGAGCGGACTCGCAGGACTGCAAGGGAGAAGGGAAAAGACACACTAGCGACAATTTGAACACGATCTTTTTCGTGAACAGAACGTTTAAGTTAACAACACTGGGTCCGTTTTAAGGCTGTAATAAACAAATTACAATTATCTTCTGAATCGTTGGCTTTTAATTAAGTAAGGTACGAAACTCTCGTGTTATAATGTTTTCGGACAGAAAACCGGGATGTCGTTAAATTGTTTTTTTTTAGTTACGTCTGCAAACTACGTCATGTTACGTCACGGTGATTATAAGTAATCACAGACTGTCTTCTTTCTGTCCCACGCAGTTACCGCGAAGCCACGAAATCCTTCGGTCCTGAACGGTTACGCCGTTTACTCCGAGTGTTACAAAGCGCTGACACTGGTGACTCCTTCCAAAAACGTCGCCTTACAGAAAACGTCAAAATATCCACATTTCCCATTTAGCCGGAACATTTTGTCTTACGTACAAACCCGCCGTGTAAGTCGTTACCGTTGAAACAATAACATTTAAACAAGCGTGATAGTATACTAAACTTGTGAGTCGGGACTACCGTCGTCTCCTTCAGACCGATCGGAACCGAGAACCCGGCAGCCTTGTGGTATGAAGTTTAAACTACAGCTTGCGCATACGTGCACGTTTTCATTGAGATCAGTAGCATTGAAAATTCGCCCTTCACATAAAAGCCACTTAACATTTACGCTGCTTTAAGAGGGTTAATTGTTCCAGACTGCTCTAGAACGACATTAGCACTCTCGCGAGTGTGTTCGTGGTTCTGCATTCCCTGTGTGCTCAGGTAGGCTTTGGTTAAGTACACCCCGACATGCGCGTGTCCCGCGTGGCGTAATTGATTTTCTGGTTAATGCTGACACTTAAAGACGAGCCCAAACTTCTGTCCTTGTCCAAGGCCGGCTACTAATTTTTTTTTTTTTTTTCACCTCTTCCCCATGTGTCCTGAACCCTTGCTGAGGGGGAAATTGACTCTGAATCGATGCTCCTGCCTAACCAAAGCACGGGGGACGAGGAGAGTGAAAAATCAACAACCGCGAGCCTGCACGAGGGACTCGGGGATCGTGATTGATGCGCTCCACGTCCGCCATTGCCGCTAATTTATTTCCCGTCGCTTCATAGATCTGTAATTATGTTGTATCGAGTGGCGGCGCGAGTCGAGTCCTCAGAGGGTCACTGTAGTCTCCTTGCGATCTCATTGAGTGTGAGTGGAAACACAGCCCTAATTCAGTTGATTACATTTCCAAATCCATTCTTGAGGATTTCTAAAGTTTGAAATGTTTCAATTAAAATAAACGACAGCAGAGCGCTTGATGTTTTTACTATAAAGCAGGCAAACTGACGTCCTGAAAAAGGGTTTCACGGCTTTCTCGGTCGTCGTCCTTGTGCGCACGCTGGCTCCGTCGAGCGCCCGGTGTTTAATAGCTTTAATAGCTTAAGTAGCAAATAACCTAGAACGGAATTTTGTGAATTTTGGGATTTTTTTTTTTTTTTGGAAGATTGGAACTTTGCAGAATTTTCGAATCCGTGAAGTGAAGGTTGTAACAGGAATTGTGTAAATGGTGAGAATTCGTAATACACGCCTTTCAGAAGTGGTAAATTTGCAACATATGAATTCTGCGAATGTTGCAAATGCAAATTTTTCGGAAAAGTTGAACATTTACGATTTGAATTTTGTTATACGTTCAGAGCACAGGAACTCTGTGAAGCTTGAGTTTAGTGAACGGTGAGAATTTCGGATAAAAGTTTGTAAATTCTATTAACGTTATAAATTTGTAACATGAATTTTATGAATGTTATTTGAATATTAAGCTCATGATGCGGATTTGGCAAAAGTTTACAGCTTGAATATTATGAATTTTGTAAAGTTTTACAATTTCCTACTCTTTACCAATGATCCAGGCCTGGAGACGTCAGCCAAACACTTAGCGTCCTTCCTGGACGGACCTCACACCACACCGCTGCGGAATTCCCAATTAATCGTTGATTTATTTTCGGACCGCGGGCGAATCACAGGTCTATATTAAAGCAGATTTATAAAAAAAAAAAACGAAACAAAACAAAAAACAAAACGCAAAAAAAACAAAAATCTTCACAACCCACATACACACGGCATGTTCGACTCACTTCCCTCAAGTGAGTAAATTGCTTTCTCACTAGAGTTTGATTTGAAGTAAAGCCCACCTCACTCAGGTGTGTGATTGCTGTGCTCTCACCTGCTTACAGAACCACACCGAGGTGCAGAACACAGCAGGGTTCTGTTCAATCAGACTAAACACTAACACTAACACTGAAAGAAGCAGAGGTTTCGATTGTGTTTGAACAGTGACTCAGCGATGCTCCTGGTTTTATGTCTTTGGGCTGTCAATGTCAACTCGAAGGAAGAAAGGAAGGAAAGCAAGCCGGAAGCGGAGATGTTTTCGCATCGCAGGGGAAGTTTACACGGTGAAAGTGTTCCGCTGGAGTAAATTAAGGCGGAAAATGTCCGGGAGATTATAACTCTCCGATGACATTTTAAAATGACCCAGATGACTAAAAATCTGGAAAGACAATCCCGCCTGCGGCTGCTGTTGCACACGTCCTCACTTTTCCATCAGCGGGCCATGTCCCCTGGAGAAATGACTCTTAATTAGTTCCCATTCGGGTAATGGGCTTGGCTGAGCTTTGGCCTGGCGTGATGGCGACGTGTCAGTTCCAGAGTTCTCTCATCGCGTGAGATCACAGACAGCATAGCTCTCTCTCTCTCTCTCTCTCTCTCTCTCTCACACACACACACACAACCTCTGCTCATTAAAAGCTAATTATCCTCATTTGCATTTTAGCCCGTTGTTTTCATCTTAGCATCTCCGCGTCTACACGAGGTGCGAGGAATGTTTGAATAGGAGTTTTAATTGGACTCCAGTTGATGAGTTCGAGAAGTAGATATTTCACTCCAACATGCGTTTTTCGCCCTTTACAGATCCCACGAGGAAAATAATCGACAACGTGGCGGCGTGATGAAGCCGAGTTTCTGTTCGCGCCCCTAAGTATTATCCTCCTATCACAGTAAAGTGTTTTATTGCTCTTACACCACAGCGATTTGCTGACGTTACAATTTTCAGCATTAACAAACACCAGTTTGTTCTTTTTCTCCGTTTACAGTTGCATTTAACGTCCATGAAACGCGGCAGATGCCTTTGCAGTTGCGTCTGTTATAGCAGCTATAAACAGTCATTCCCTCGAAAGCATCTCTTTTTCTCTTACGTCAAGATAATAATAATAAAACAAAACCCATATCTTGCTATGTTACCAAGAAACCGTAACGCGTAAACGAAACGTTTACACCTCAGGCTTACGATTTTCATTTTAACGACTGTGTGTGTACGAGACTTTTCTGTGTCCGAACACGTGACGTTTTTCAAACGCCTACGCCTCCGTAAATGTTTAATCGACGT
This sequence comes from Notoglanidium macrostoma, assembly GCA_030068235.1. Classification (NCBI taxonomy): domain Eukaryota; kingdom Metazoa; phylum Chordata; class Actinopteri; order Siluriformes; family Auchenoglanididae; genus Notoglanidium; species Notoglanidium macrostoma. Next base: position 2,099,381 of record JAQQZR010000018.1, on the reverse strand, counting down.
CTCCTTCCAAAAAAATAAATAAATAAATAAATCACCCTATCGGTGATTCTTAAATAATAACTCATTTTTAAGAATGAAGAATTTGCACTTTTCATCGACTAAGAACTTCTTGTTAAACATCTTGCGCGGTACGAATGTATCAGAAGTCACGGCAACGCGAACGCTGGGGCTCTTCAAGCTCCGCTGTTTTCCAGCGCACCTGAGCCACGTCTTCATCTGAGAGCTCGATAATTAGCTGATGAATTGAATGACGCGTGTTAGAAGAGAGAGAATTAGCACATTGGCAGCGTTGTGCTCCTAAAGGACGGATGAGGAGCGATGCTTGTCCAGCAAACCCAGCACGGCTCGCCGAACGTGGCATCGTCTGCTGTGATTTGTTCCAATCCATTACGATAACACCTGAGAAGACAAGCCCAGTTTCCATCTCGGTTAAAGAGATCATTAGAGGGATATTAGCGGAAAGCTCAAACTTAATCGAACAGCCAGGACATCATGACAGGAATCCGAATTTTGCTTCTTGAGGTTTGCAATTTAGCTGTGAAACTACGACTATGAAACCAACCCTTGAAGAAAAACAGGTTGGAGATCTGCTACGCGTGTAGTAGAACGAGTTTATGGGGCATTTATGGAAGGAGTCTCCAGTGTCAGTGCTCTGTGAGTCCAATCATGTAAAGTTATAAGTTCATGCTAATAGCTAGCTGTCACAACACTGAGTCTCTGGATAAATATAAAATATAGAGAAATATTTAGATATCAGATATTGCAGTGATAGCTACCAGGTCTCTGGTTCTTCTATTAAAGCCTGAATTCTTAAAGGACCAGAGCTTGATGAGATGTACTAAACTGCAAATGAATACATCTGGAGATTATTCAACCCTCTGTTATTGTTGTCACATCTGTTAAAGTTTAGATTCGACTGAATTTTAATTAACTGCTTGAAGGCATCTTGAGAAGGGAGAAAAAAAAATAAGATTAACAACATCTTTTGACTTTTTTAAAACAAATTAAGATTCTGCAAACTACCAGATGGGATTCGTTTACTGACTGGACACCTACAATGCGCATCTGTTACACTGGAGAGAAACTGCTGATATAAAGTAAATTAAAGGTGTAAAGGAGAACTGTTTAGAAACAGAAAACCTGGTATTAATGTTCTCGCACCAGTTTGGCTTCCTTCGCTTGATAAATTCAATGATATAGTTTTGGAACTTTATTGAATCGTATCAGTGGTGAATCAAATTGCATACAGTAGGTGCTGAACAGAATCATATAGATGCTGAATCGGTGCTGGATCTTTTCATGTTACTGCTGAATCGAATCATAATGTTTCTGATTTGAATCGTATCGGTGCTGACTCTAAACTTGTCAATGCTGAGATGAACTGTATCGCTGCTGAATCAAATCGTAGCATGCCGAATTGAATCGTATCATTGCTGAATCGAATTGTATCGCTGCTGACTGAATCATATTGATAGTGAAAAGAGTCATATGGCCACTGAATGGAATCGCATTGCTGCTGAACTGAACCGTATCCTTCTGGATCAATCGTAACAGTACCGATTCGAATCATTTCACTGCTGAATCGAATTGTATCACTTCTGAATCGAACCGGATTTCCGCAGAATCGAATTGTTCGGCGATGAATCAAATCGTATCAATGCTGAATCGAATCATATAGGTGCTGAATCGAAACGTACGAATGCTGAACTGGGTCAAATTGCTGTGAGTCAACACATTTGAGTGCCGAGTTGAATTGTTTTGGGGCCGAATCGAATCTTACAGGTTCAGTAGTAATCATTCTTGTATTGAAATGTATGATACATATCAAGGTGTGCGTCGCATCACCTGAAAGAGTGAGCTTCACAAGCAATATCTTGTGTTCTTAACCATCACACGTTTTCAGATTTTTGCATTTAAATAAAAACGAATAAGCTTCCGAAGGACGCAACAAGAAGCCACTTTTCTCTGCCCATCTATTTAAGGCGCTCTTCAAATTCAGGTGGCAAATAACGGTTTATGAATAGTGCTTCGTTACAGCATCAGTGCACCTCCGCAAAGCTGACATATTTACATCTCAGCAGCTGACACGCTTCTGTTCATATGTGCTTTCTGTTCCGATTATTTTCCTTTCACAGCAGCTTTTTTTTTTTCTTTGCAGCTGAAGAAGAACCTCGCAATCCAGGGCAGGTGAGTACCTCCAGATTCTCAAATGAATATATTTACAAAATTCCTGTTTCAGCAAATGCTTTTAGGCAGAATCGAACCGAAGCACAGCGCTGAGCACAGACTCCTAACTCTGCTACTCAAGCATGAGCGGCCACGTACGGCCCATGAATTAATAATTAGGCAATAAAACTTAAGTTCCCGGGGACTTGTGTATCATGATGCATTGCGATCGTAAAGAGCAGGCGTATTTTATGAAAGGTGAAATTCAGACCGTGTTCTTGGAATGTTCCTCCATGTCTGAAGATGTATAAATCATAATGGAAACAAATAATAGAGCGATGAATGGAGCTGATAGGCGTCAAAAAAATGGTCAAGTGCAAATGTTTGTACACCCTTAGGCCTAAATGGCGAGACGTGCATTAAAGAAGTTTAATTTATAGCAACAAGACATTCAGTGTGTTAGATTTTTCCAAATCTATGTATGTTAAGATGTTATAGAGTGGGAAAAAAACACTCCTGGTTAATAACTCAGATGTCAAACATGTTCAGATCTGCAGGAAGACAGAAAAAAATTTTTCCCCCAAACATTACTTCCTGGAATTCTCTGAACGTGAGATAGGTTGTAAAATTAACCTACGTTAGAAAAAGAACGGGGGTGCAAACTTTTACAAAATTTCTAAGAACAAGCGAGAACAATTTTGTTGGATTTCATACAGACTCGCTAGCAGAAACGCAGTGACGTCTGACTCCGCCCCTTAAGCCTTGCTAAGCTTAAGCTTTACTTGGATAAGGGTTATTCCATGATCAGGGTGCCATTACTTACAGGCAAAAGACTTTTAAAACACGTGTAAAGTGTCCAAAGCAGCACTTTTGCCCAGCCCTGCCTACTATACCTTATAATATAACCGCTACACGACAAAATCGGATTTTTTTTTTTGCATTATGTGTGAATCAGTTTAACACCTCGTACCTGAATCATCCTCTTCCACCACTCGTCATTTTAGCTCATTCGCAAATTCACATCCGCATGAAATATTTGGAATATTGGACACGTTAAAAGCGACGCCGCACCATCCAAATTTCCTGAAGATCAGGTGAAGAAGAAAAGCACATGGCGATATTCCTTTATCTTTATTTCACGTCACCTTGAAAGCACAAGAAGTCTGTAACTCAAATTATAGGCTGAATGAAAAAAAAAGAAATGTTCTTAATGTCCATGGATTGTAGCTAGCTCCAGTTTGTATAGCTGCTAATTATATGCTGAACTCAAACCTGCTAGTCGTTTATTAGCGAAGTGCTGCAAAGGAACCTTGTAAGAAAGGAGAAATTGTTGCCTGAGACGGAGTACCATTTTTTCTTAGATTCAACGTTGAAAAACCTCATTTGCGTGATTTCAGTCGTGCAATTACCGAGACCCTGAGATTACACTGCTAATAAATACTGCTTCAGTGCTCGCCTCCTTGTCTAACTGCGGCCCATCGCTGTTTTTATTCACCTCCTTTAACGGCGGAACAGCGAGTCCTTTCACAGTCCTGTTGGTGTTGATTATTAACCTTCCTGTGAACCGTCAATTAATCCCCTTAAGCAGGGCGCTGAGCCGGAGTGAAGCTCCACCGCCGAGCTTCTCGCCCTCATTGCTATTCTGCTCCGAGGAGATTGTGTACGGGGACTTAATTTGTTACATATGTCATGTTCTTCGTGCAATCTTGCCATGCGTTATAGCCCACTCTGCTGGGATTCCCAATCCGTGCTCGGGGGCTGATTCTCCATCTCCCAGGAGAGGAGCGCAGGAGCAGGGGGAGGGAATTAAGAAATTAAAATGATTTACTGCTCCGGAGGATTACCAGGTCGACCGTGCCGGCGTTTCTTTGCTTCCACAATACAGGAGCTGAGATAAATAATATAAACTGCGAAAGCCAGGTTATTCTTCAGCGCACTTTGGGGAGATATTAAAATTTGGTGCAGGAGGTGAATTCAAAAGAGCATCTTAGAAAAGGAGAAAATGGAGAGAGAAAAGAGAAAAACAGGACACAGACGCAGCCCGGCAACAAAGATTTTCCCCACGAACCGTTTCTCTGGGTGCAGTCTGGGTCAAGCAATATACTGTCTCGCTCACAGTGTGTTAAATAAAGACAGAAAATAGGCAGCAGCGTAGTCTAGACGGAGGACGGGGACAGTCTCTAGCGTTTAGGTGTGATAGATCTGGAGCAGCTCTGGCAAATTCCTTCGCCGAGTTTACTTACTTAAACGCACATCATTGTATTTGAACAGTAGCGTGCTTTAATGTTACACTGCTCCACACGTTAGCACTCGGTACATTGAACCCGTTTCAGATTTATTCACGCACTCGTACATACAGTGTGGTTTTTCTGTTGCTGATGATTATCTAGATAAAGGTGACGCCAGACCGTGGTAAGAATTCTACCACAATGATGACTAGAAGGGCGTTTGGAGAGCGCAGACCTCCACCAAGGCGAAAGAGAAACTAATGCCGTCAAGCTGGCCCGTGTGTCGGACCCGCTCCGAAATTTATTGGGTTCTTCCTTGGCCCATGCTACACCTTTCCACCAAATCTAATGAAAATCGGGCTGGGGGGTTTTACGTAATCCTGCTTTCTGTTAGACAAACAAACAAACCACTCTAAAAACAGCCTCCTTGGCGGAGGCAATAATAATCTTCCACGAGGCCCAATCCAAAATGGCTTCCTGTTTACTATATACGCTCACTACATAGAGTATAACGTACTGGCATCGTGGAGTCTATGGACATGCCCAAAAGAACACCAGTTAGGATTAAACAACTAACTAACCAAATAGAAATTGTACATGTGTTCTTCGATATCAGATGCACCGTTTTGTCCTTGGATTGACCTGATATTGATACCGAGTATTGTATCAATGCTATTGACAATAGATAGATAGATAGATAGATAGATAGATAGATAGATAGATAGATAGATAGATAGATAGATAGATAGATAGATAGAAAGTTTGGACTACACGCATTTTTACTTTTAGGACATGTTCATTTTATTAAAGATATTTTTTAAGCATAAAATGTGCCACAAATGGTCCTCGAAACCCTTGTGTGTGTTTTTTGTTTGTTTGTTTGTTTGTTTTTATTATTTTTATGGAATTAACATGTATTGTCTTTTAGTTCATACCGATGCTTTACAGAATATTCATTAAGAATATTGTTTTAAAAAAACTGAAAATGTTGATTTGGTCAAATTGTGAATACTTAATGCAACTAAAATGGAATTCTTTTAAAGTTTCATAAATATTCATAAATGTTATTAAAAAAAAGATGATAAGTACAAATGAATAACGTGAATGTAAAACGGCTCGCTTCTCACTGCACAGGGCACTGCGTGAAATGATTGGCCCTTTGCAGTGCACTGTATCAAGCAGAGATTTTAGATTAAACATTAATATATAATATAGAGGAGGTTATAAATCCGGTTTGATCGTAAGGATGATTTCACGGCTAACTCCGCCTCCATGCCGACTTTAACCGTAAATGTGAATTTTGCAGTCGTCAGATGATGTCGAACAAAATCGCTGTTCGTTTCTCAGATGCATCCTGACCCGAACCTCTTCTCTTCTCTCTCCGTCTCAGACCAGACGAAGTGGTCTAACACATCAGTGTCCAATCTGTCGTCTCCGGTCGAGGTGTAATCCCATCCTCCTCCTGCTCGGCGAGTTGTTTGACACCTTTCGTTTACCTCTGATTGATCGATCGCTTTCACCGGCGAGTCAAAATGAGAGGAGACGGTTATGCGCTCTCGCTCCGCCTCAGCAGGAACACAATAGCGGTGTGTGTGTCTTCTGCGACTCGGGCCTCCCAGGGGACTCGGGCTAAGTGACAACGCCGCAATGAGGCGCCTGATGAGCGACGCCTCTAAAAATGGAGGGAGGTGTTCCCGTCAGAGTGAGCCGACCTCTCCTGGGAATCGGCTTCGGTCTGGACCTTCCAGTGCTGCTTTAAATCATCACTTTCTTCAGATGGAGAAATCAAATTTATTATTATTATTTTTTTAAGTTTTGTCTAATTTTCCTAGGACATATCACGGACACTTTTGAAATGATCTCATCTCATCTGTGAATTTTGTTTCTGGGTTGAAATTATCCCTCACTATCCCTGGTTATCGTCCCGTTATCCGAAATTATTCTGACCACTTCATAAGCACGATGGTGGCCGAAGCGATCACGCCGAACCTTTCAGTGTAATTTATCATGACTGGCCATTATGGTGCCTGTTTAAAACGTTTAATCCAGGAATTTTAATTTCAGCAGCTGGAAAAAAGAAACCTGGCCGTCATAAGCAATAAGACGGGAGGTGAGGACCGAGCCGTGCCGAGCCGTGCCTCTTATTAAACATGATATCGCTGACCTTTGCATGTGCTTAGACATTTCCTAAGGCGATAGGAAGAGAAGGGAAGGAAAGGCCACGGCTGAGAGGGAGAGCTCGTCCAGCATTGCAGACGTGTGCGTCTGCGTGTGTGTGTGTGTGTGTGTGTGTGTGTGTGTGTGTGTGTGCTAAATCCTCTCTAAAATACGACACTTTCAGCAGGAACTGGCTAGTTGCACTTTACTGAGCTGTGAGATTTCTGCTGTCCGAAAAAGAGTGATGTAAAGACGAAGGAGACGGTAATTAATAAATTCGAGGCTGCAGGTGAAGCTGGAGAAACAGAATGAGAATAATGGAACTGACTCTTAAATCATGGTGCTCTAATGGGTGTTGTCAACCACCATTTGTAAACGTAGCAGGAAAAAAAAAAGATCTATTGGGGATTAAATTGTCTGCCTACCAATGAGGACAGTATGGCTTTATGTTGTAAGGATGGACAAATCAATAGCCTGGGTGTCTGGGATTTTTTCATGACTTGCTTATCAATGTCGATAATTAATATGTGATATTCATCCAAAAAAAAACATCCAAGATTTATTTTATAATAATATTCTGAGTTGACATTTGGCAGTTATGGTCTCTCTCTCTCTCTCTCTCTCTCTCTCTCTCTCTCTATCTCTCTCTCAGAGCGTGTCTTGTCTGACTCGAGCCTCCCAGGAGACTCCCAATGTTTCCCATTAATCCTGGCTCGTTTCTATAATAACAACTTATTCAATTGTACAAAGGTCCACATAATCTAAACCTAATAATAAAACAAACAACACAATTGTTAATCTGATCAAGTTTCTCTTTCAGGAGATGTTTATTCCGCATGCATGGAAGGAGTCTCCAGTGTCAGTGGGAAAGTCTTGTGATATAACACGAGTGCAGATGTTTCGCAGGTGTTCCACAACATTAAACTCAGCCCTATAGAGCTTTCAGAATTTTACCACAACGATACTAACGTACATCAGCGGATGTATATTAACGTCATTCTTTTTTTTTTTTTTTTCAAGGCAAAAGGTCTCTTTTGCTATAAAGGTCTCTAAACGCTATTTATCAGTCAGCAATGTTGCGCAGCAGTCTTACAAATCATTTATCACACGGAATATTAGCAGCGCTCACCATGAAACGAATAAAAATCCAGTCCAACAGCTTTATTATCAGTAGCAAATCTTTAACATTTGACACAATTGGCTGTTAGTCGTGTTCTGATCTCCCCACCCAAGAAAAAAGGGAATTAAATAAATAAGGAAGTCTTGTGGGATGCATGTTAATGACAGTTCCAAAGCCTCAGTAATGTCCTTTATTTCACGGTGTGATTTGCATTCTCCGAGTTCGCCGATGTGGTTTTAAATTAGATTGGGGAAATGGAACTGGCAATGCTGTCATTTAAGTACAGAAGGGCTGCGACCCATCTATGACTACAGGGACCGAACACGATTTAATAAAGACTTCCATAGAGGCTGGAGTCGTGATATTTGGAGCAGAGCACTCGTGTCACAAGCTGCCTGGCTTTTATGAACTTTTATGACCTCTTGCGCGGGAGATGGCCGTCTGAGGTATTGTTTTACGTGCCCTTGAGCTATCACAGGTGTCTGAGAGTCATCTCAGTTCCCCCGGTTAAACATCAGCGTTAGGAAACAGCCATCCTAGTTTACCAACCTTTGCTCCGTCGTTAACACCGTGAATTAGCAGGATGTCTAAAATCAAGTTCATTTTAAAACCCAAAATGTTCATTTTAAACCTTGGAAGAACAAATAATTTTAGGAACTGAAACATGAACATGAAAGAGAAATACCTCATTGCTGCTGAAATACGCAGATCTGATTGGTTAGAAGCTCTGACTTCATGCACTTCCTGTATATTAATGCATTATCATTGTAATATGTTATAATTTCTATAGTAACATAAACATAAACACATAAACAGGTTCTGTGGGAAGATGTTTATTTAACATTGGTGGAAGGAGTCTCCAGTGTCAGTGCCGTGGAACAGCTGTTAGCACAGCTACCTTGTTTCATGGGAACATTAAACAATGGATAAATAACACAATGTGCCATTCTTTAATTGATTTTTTTTAAAAACTACTTTTCCTGGTAGTAAAAGTAACTCCGTTTCTTTACAAATCTCTTCCGTTGATTATTTTTCCTTTAACAGCGTGACATAGTGGTTTTTTTTTTTCCTTTATGTAATCCTTACAAATAAGCCAGCAATGTTTAAACCAGCCAATTTCTTTGTTGCTGTCATTAAGCTAATATTCAAAATCAGCGTTTTTATGCTAGCACATAGCTAGCAGTAGTGAAGGCTACAGATACGGTACATACATGCTCTGTTGCATGCATGCGTACTAGTTCTGCTCTGCATGCTAGTTTTAACGGTGTTAGCATGACTCAGCACTGAGGTATCAACTGGTATGTCTTGTAAAACAGACATTTCAGTTTGTCCTGACAACTCTGATTCTTTACAAGCGACACACTGCAAGCCTTAAAACTCGACATTGTGTCCTTTGTATACCTGTAGAAATGAGATGACAATAAAAATTGATTTGACCTGACGAGGTACAGACGATAAAGTCTGGGTGATCTCAGAGGTCCAGTGAGTCGAACGCCCTGGACTGCGAGTGAAGCAGCCTCCCCGTGCCCTCCGCTTAATGGCCACTAAACCATGGGCACCGGCGCTGCTTTGATCTGCTTGTTCACTATAAACCTTTTCATTTAAGTGTGTTTTATTTGCCTCCCACCTCATCCAGCTCTACAGCCCAATTCAATTTGCATGAGATTTCACGTTCCTCTCTTCAGTCCCTGGATATCGAGACCAGTCTCGAGTAAAGACGCTTGTTACCCAGGCTTGCTGTCAATCCTTTACTCTCTGACTACCATTTACAGGATGGAAATAAGTCCCTGACACGCAGAGGCATGACATTTAGTGTTAAATCTGATGCATGTCTTAAGGTTGATGATCATGGTTAACGGGTAGCGCAGAATATTACTCTGTTATTGTCTGTAGAAGGAAATATATGACCAGGAAAAAAAAATCTGTATCTTAACTTGGTAACACTTTACGTTATCCGTTTCATTAGACAACGTTAACGAAACATTTGACATTAGTAACTTCAGCAAACTTTTTTCAGTGACGAATGTAATTAAAAATTGCCTTGGTGATTCATTTTGCAAAATTATCAACAAATATTTAAAAATGTAGCTGAATTATGGGTGCCAATATTTATACCCATAGACCTGACCTTAACTGATAATCAGCATTTATATCCATAGATCACTGATGAAATGTGTAAGGTATAAAATATAGGAAATTATAGGAAATAATCAACAACAGGGTGGAGTGACGAAGCAGAGCTGCTTAGAACATCTCGAAGTTGATTATTTTCAAAAATCAGCACATCCCGAAGTGCGTTATTCCTCTGAATGATTATCATTTATTTGTTATAAAATAATGATGTTTTGTTTTTATTTATTCATACAAAAATCGCAGCTTGTCGTTACCGAGGGGGAAAAAAAGCCAAAGTGTAAACTTGAGCCAGTGGCAGGAAATAAAGTTAATATTATAATATTGTTATTATTTATTTTTTTTAACAGTTAAAAAACTCTGACATTGGAGACTCCATGGACGTTTAATACATTTTCCATGGATGTTTAATAAATGTTTTCCTCACAGAAACCTTCACCACATCAATTTTTTAAATCTGTTTATCTGGAGTAAGCCGTTACTATGGAAACGGATCTTAGCGCATTAAAAAGTACTCATTAAGATGAACTGTGATTTAAAATGACACTGCTCTTCCAGCTGCTGTTAATTTTCCAACAATGAATCAACACCTTCTGACCAACCAGAATCGAGAATCGGCATCGCCGTTCCTTTCCATCCTCCATACAGGACAAGCCGGCGAGCGCTAGTTAGCTAACTCGCAAGCCTTTAGCTAGGACATGCTCAGCGTTCGTAGTTTCCGGTTGCCTAGCAACAGTGTTCTGACACGTTTAATCACCTACACTGCGTAGTATGTATGGTATGTTCAGATTCACATGTCCATTTGAACACATTAATAATTTTGCATAATCACTGATCAGTGATATGTGTAGAATTGTTTAATAACTCATCAAGCTTATTACTGTTCTTCTTTTCTTTTTTCTTTTATAGCTAATGGGACCCGGAGGCAGCGCTGACTCTTTTCATTCATGTTTATCCATGTGTCATGGCTGGGGTCCGCAGCGGGGGCTCAAAACACAGGCAGGCAGTAATCAAAGGCAAATCCATTATCATAAATCAAAGCACAGGGAAAGGTTCAAAAGCGGAAAATTATATTCGCACATCTAGGAGAAACAGAAGAACGAGAAAGCAGTGCTGATTAGAAAAACTGGAAATTGTGAAGTATTACAATAAGCTTATTTTTGTAAATGTATTTCAGGGGTGCCAAAGTCATTTTACATAACAGGTCACATTACACTCGGTCCGTGCGAGCCGGCAAAAAAAAAAATCTTTTAGTGACCAATAACACATCAAAAACTCATATTAAATGGGTTCATTTACTGGTATTCATCTGAAAGGTCCTTTCTGAATTCAACACAGAGAACAGACTGCAATTCATTACCACAATAAATAAATAAACAAACAAAACAAATTAATAAAAATTTTATCATAATTGCCAATTACTGTTACATCCTGGAACTGAAATGGACTTAAATGGGAAGTGGAGGAAAATAAACACATTGTATCAATCAAGGCAGTTTATATCCTGACAACTAGCGATTAGCATTCAGCTAGTTTACATCCTCAGAACTGCGGCACTAGCTGACATTTGAGAGCGTAGCGATAAAGCTGTCGTAAGTAAGAAAGTACGCATTCTAAACTCTGGTTTTAAGGTAACTGTACTATATTGGACTTTTCATTCCACCTAATACTTTCCGGTCGATATATGTTTTGAACACTGCTGTATATTTCTGTAGTCATATATCTGCAGTCATGATGCTAATTCTTAGCAACAGACAGCTGTAAGGGGCCGATTTGAATTTGTACAAATGAATGAATGAGACCTAATTTCATCAAAATACATTCATCCAAGCAGTTTGTAGCGATTAGCATTTAGCTAGCGGTTTTAACATGCTAGCTAACATTTGAGAGCTAAGTAAAGGAGGTGTAAGTTAGCTTTAGCTAATGTTACTGTCCATTCATCATATCCTGTCATTTCCGCTTAAAGCAACTAAAGAATTTGGAGCTATACTTGAACTTTTACCACAGGATTTATTTTTAGATGAGCACTTGCATGTTTATTTGCGATTTTTAGCAGCTAGCCGTTCCATACGGAGTCATTCATCGTGCTATATTGATGTCAATGGTTTAGAGCTACGCTTGGAATTACGACGGTGCGTTTAACAAACACTTTCACAGTCTCATTGCCTTACAGTTTGAAGATACTGAACATGCGGCTCATCTCTCCGCTCTCTCTGTCTGTTCCATACCCGGACGGAATATTCTCCGACTCTGGATCGTAGCGCTAAATTTGTGAAGCAGGACCTGAAACTCTTATTGAATACCAGCACCTATAGGCTTCCAAATTGAGCACAGGGCAGAGGAAAAGTGTTGTGCTTGGTGTAAATGGTGTGTTGGGAGCATCGCTAGTGGCTGGGATCTTTAGCTGCGTGATCAGGATTCCTGAGTGGAAATTGCAGAACCAAAGCTGGAGGCATGTAGCGCAGGAATGCTCGTTTAACCTTTGTAGCTGAGGCGAGGAGATCAGTACGGCAGCTTAGAAACTGGTCAGCTTTGTTATCGTAAAACCGCGGTAGGTTGTGTTTTGCTCGTCGCTTTATCAAACGCACCCGTACGTAGGATATAAGTATTTGCGCCCTCTGTCTCTCATCGAATATTGGACTTTCGAATATAGGGCTGTGCCTGTGTGAAATCGTAATGAATAGCAGTAATGCTGGTAGGGTATAAAAAACAAAACAAAAAAAAACATAACTGCCTTGTGAGTCAACTATCTGCGGAGCTGCTCGCTTTTTTTTTTTTTTTGTCGTTCTCCGAAGGCTGACTCTAATTATCTGCTCCTCGTTGCTAATTGTTATTGTGTCTGGCAGAACGAGGGGATTAAATCCGGCGCAGGGATTATAAGGGATGAGGCAATTATGGCTGTTTCATTTCAAACTCAATATCCGTCAGAGGGAAAGTGTGGAGGTGATTTCTTCAGAAAACACAAGAATGTATCATTCCTGTAAAGGGAACTTACAAGCAACAGTGGTCTTTTTTCTTTCTTCCCTTTTCTAAATTCCCCAAATCGTTTCTCAGGGTAAAACGCTAGGATCGTGATTTATATCACGGACCAACGGAGAAACGGAGGCAGGCTTTTCTTTCTTTGCTTTCGGTCTGAAAACTAGCGTTGCTAACTTTAGTCATTCTCTAAAATATTAGATAACGTTTCGTCTGAGCGTTCAGACGTTTTGAGCTGAAACGTTACGTATAGAAGGAATAAAACGCCCCGGGTCGTGCGGTTCCAGGGTTAATCCCCGTAAAGCCTACATAGTAGACCTTTAATTATTCATGCACGTGTTAATTACGTGCAGCATAACGATGACAGACATGCTAATCATGTTGCACCGTAAAAGCAGGTATAACGTCACACCTGTAATGCTCAGAGCGGCCTATCATGCAGACCAGTCTATCTCGCGGCATTACGTTTCATGATAAAACGTATCCATGGACGTAAAGCGAATCAGCCCGTCACCGGCGAATCCTCCTCGAAGCCGTTTCCTCGCGGTAACGAGCCGAGTCGCGGAGCGATGGCAATCTAATGGAGCGTGATTGAATGAGAAATAATTGAATTATGTGGGGGCAAAATCCTCACAGCGAGAGAAGGGGAAGGAAGGCGAGACGTCTCGGCTGCTGACTGATGACGGGAACCTTTCAAGGCCGTGCGTGTCAGCCGCTTCTAACAGATGCACCTTGTTTTGCTGCAGCAGAAGCCGGCGAAGTCAGGCATAAAAGCGTATATTGATGTATCTCCTCACTTTATGATTAGCCCTGTAAAGGCCAAGCTGGAAAGAGTCGACAAAATCTGAAAATCAACCGGACTCCTGCTCAGATGTCTAACCTGCAACAGATTTATTTTTTTTTTATAGAACAGAAAGCTCGCCAGAAAGGTTCAGGGCGTCTGGCTGAGACTCACAATATGCTCACAAGACAAACAACGATCTCGCTCATTAACACGTGACGCATTTAAGGAACTGCCTCATCGGGGTGGAGAATTGAAACCCTCATCCTACGTTCCAAAGTATTTACCAATCTATAAGATCCAGAATAGCTTTCGGTAAGTTTGAGAGGTTTTCGTGGAGTCCCGCTCATGACACGCGAAGAACTAGATATTCAAACGTAGCCACGGTTGAACTTACGCAAGGGCATGAATAAACGAAGAGCAAACTATTCAATTCTGGCCACAATTTAACTGAAACCAGGCAACAAATCATTAAAACATTTCCACGATTGAAATACAATTAGGGAACGAATAGCTATCATGGGAATGACTTAGTAAAATTTTAATTTTTTTCCGTGTCATGTAGAACTCCGTAGGTTTTTAAAATTCAAACAATAATAAATTCATCACACTTTTTCCAATGTAAGGGCAATTTAGCTTGTTTTAGCTATTGTAGGGGCACCCTAGAGGGCACTTTATCACATTTTGTCAGACACAGGGGCACCCTAGAGGGCACATGTACACGTTTTCTTACTCATAGCAGTACCCTAGGGGGCACTACATCATGCTTTTCTTACGTAATGGAACCCTATAGGGCACTGTGTCATGTATTTTTCAGCAGAAGGGCACTTAGAGGGCACCCTAGAGGGCACTTCAGAGTGTTTTATAGCACATAGAGGCACCCTAGAGGGCACTTCCTCACCTTATTTGCTCTTGAAGGGCATCCATTAGGGCTCTTCATTATATTTTCTCATACACAGAGGACTCCTAAAAGGCATTTCGTAATTTCTTTCCGTGGTGTACAGCGATTTCCTTCATTGTAAGGGCACTTTATCGTGTTTAATCTACTGTAGACACCCTAGAGGGCAATTTTGCAGCGGGGCATGGGGAGTAGGGTGGATGAGGGGCAAACCACCAGCGCTTTTTTGGATTTGGGGGTTATTTCTTGTCAAAATGTTCAGAGAATGAGCAAATAGTTTTTTTTTCAAAGCAAGGCCGTTTGTATATATTTATTGTTAGAGTTCTTTAGCGTCTTCATATTATTCTCCCAATTTTAGCATGTGTCTTGCAGTTCCGCTGCATTTTCACGTCTCGTATTTTTTTCCATTTCCAGAGATCGCTGCCGTTTTTTTTCTATAATCATTTCCCACATTACCACAACTCCATTAAACACACTCAATACGGAAGGCATGTGGCCGTCTGACCCGTCGGAAGCTCGGGTCCGCTGTGATGAAGGCCCACCCTGAAGGCTCTGTTCATTATGATTAGTGCTTCCACATTCGTCCGTCTGTCACCAGCTCTCTGTGCTGCGTCGCATAGCTAGCGGCGAGTGATCTAATAAACGTCATTCTCGATGAAGCCGTCTGCCTGAAAGAAATCGGAAATGTAATCAGGAGCTCACACAAACAGATAGAGCGAGGGACCTCTCCTACTGCGCCTACGCCTCCTCCAGAAGAACAGCACGTGAATGGAGGGCAGACGCTGATGTACGTTTGTTTGTCTCATCCTGCTCTCGCAGATGGGTATCTTTAATTATGTGGACACTGACATGGTGGAGTGCTTTTCATCCCGCTAAAGAGCAGCGCAATAATCCCGGCATTAAGCGTAAAGCCTTCCTGAGAATATTTCAGCTTTCATAGTATCAAAGCAGGAAGGTTTGCAAAGCTTATGTAAACACCTGCCTTGCAATCTGCCTGTGTGTTCTAAACAGTCATTGGTATTCTGTACCACACACACACAAACACACACACACACACACACACACACACACACACAATCACATGCTCAAGAACGTTGCCATCTTCTACCATGCATCAGTTTGATCATGAATGGAAAAAAGGAGCAATCACAAACCCTTATCATCTACTGTTTTCACATTCAACTCCCGTTTATTAGAGCTGCTGAAGGTGTGTGTGTATGTGTGTATGTGTGTGTGTGTGTGTGTGTGTGTGTGTATGTGTGTATGTGTGTGTGAGAGAGAGATTCATTTTCAGTATTTTACAGTCTTCAAACGTGCTGCTCCTAATATCACACTGAGCTGTGACAAGCTTTTAACCTTCTAATGCTATCTATCTATCTATCTATCTATCTATCTGTCTGTCTGTCTGTCTGTCTGTCTATCTATCTGTCTTTCTATCTATCTGTCTATCTATCTATCTATCTATCTATCTATCTGTCGGTCGGTCGGTCGGTCGGTCTGTCTGTTTGTCTGTGTCCATCTGTATATCTTGGTCCATTAGGCTTAATGGTGTTCTGTTTATTATTCTCTAATGGTTTCCCATTAAAATCTAGAATAAATAGTATATGATTAATAATTAGTGCTCAGTGATAAGTGAGTAGTCATTTGTAATTAGTGATCAGTGATTAGGGGCCAGTAATAAGTGCTCAATGATTAGTGATCAGTGATCAATGATTAGTGAGTAGTGTTTAGTAATGATAAGTGATCAGATATTAGTCATCGGTGATGAGTGATAAATGATTAGTAATTAGTGATTAGTGATAAGTGATCAATGATGAGTTATCAGTGATACGTTTTCAGTGATTAGTCAGCAGTGGTTAGTGAGCAGTGATAAGTGTTCAGTGATCAGTGAGCAACAATTATTGAGCAGTGATTAACAGTTAGTGATTAGTGAGCAGTGATTAGTGAGCAGTGGTTAACAGTTAGTGATTAGTGAGCAG
>JAQQZR010000018.1:2026660-2061264 GCA_030068235.1 Notoglanidium macrostoma | reverse complement strand
CCCCCGTCTCTTGGACTTTGCCCTCAAGACAAATGTGCTCCACTTTCTGTGAGTCTGAGGTCTGTTATTTCACCCGCAGCACTTCACACACTTCTCACAGCTTCCTTTGAAATATCTAAAAGATCTTGCCGCTTTTTAATCTTACGGTCGAGTGTGTAGCGCCGTTATTGAAAGATATATCGAAAGAATTATACAGGAAAAGAAACAAGGCCAAAAGAAAAAATGTTGTTATTGTGTGCTTTAAGCAGATGCTCTTGTGAATACCCAAACACGAACAATTCATACATGAAGGGCACGTTCAATCTACGCTAAGTTTTGAACGGAACCCTGATGTGTTCTCCTTGTCGTTGAGGTTCTTTAGGCAGGTGGAGAACACAACAGTCACACTATTATGCCAGATGTTCTCGCTTTGCTTCCATGTGAACTCTCCGAGGAAGCGATTCGACTCTGAAGCGACTCACTTGCAGGAACATGCAGAAATATCATGTGACACACGAAACCAGGTATTTATATAATGATCTAATCATTTATTTAGTGTTTACTCCATGTTCTCTGTGCTCTGCTGGCTGTTGTGATTTTAGTCAGTTCGCTGAGTCTGAATCAGAGCGAGTTTAATTCTTTTGATTCATTTACTGTTTCTTTTGGTTTGGTTTTACACTGCAAGGAATTAAGTGAATCAAAAAGCAACAAGAAATGTCTAAGGGGCATTTAGGACTGAAAACATCCTTTAATACTTTTTAATTTATTGGCCAGAAATAGAGTGACGGAAAAAGACAAACAAACCCTTCTGAAGCGTTCGTGGTAATCAAACGATCACTCAAGCACAGAGAACAGGCAGTCGGCACTGAATAAATGATTATATAGTTCTATAAATAAGCCGTCTGAAACAGTTTATGTATCGCATTCAGAGTTTATTTGACAAAAATCAGAATTTGGCATTTCTGCGCTTTAATTCACTCTAGTGAGTCAAATTGCTTATTGAATTTGCTTCACTGGTAACACTTTTTAACTCCGTCACAGGGCTACATTAATAAGCCGGTTATAAATGATGCCTTGCCTTCCTAGGCTCGGACTCCTAACTGACTGCCGCAGCCCATTTCAAACCGTTCTTCTTTTTTTTTTTTTTTTTTCTCCCTCCTTCACTCACACTTTTCCGCTCTGTCTTTTCAGGATTGGCATTCCTGATTCAGCCGTGATCAACATCCACTTCTCTTGTGGTCGGTCTCATCAATCACTGCTGCTCCCCTCCTCCACTGCCTTTCCGCACAGAGAACAAACTCTGGAGCCAACCGTCCACTGCTGGATATCTTGTGCCTCTTTGTCACCCCACATCGACTTTTTCTCGCCCTTCTTTTTCTCCTCCGGCCCACACCATGAGCAGGAGCCGTAGGGAATGGGGTGGACTGACGGCGCTCAGCATGCTGGTGCTGGGCCAGTGGGTGGGCAGCTGCTGGGCCATGACGCTGAACTCAGTTCCTCTACGTCCAGTACCAGACGCCCCACCCGGAGTCGAGGATGAGGACACGGTACTCCACAGACACAAGAGGAACTGGGTGTGGAACCAGTTCTTCGTTCTGGAGGAGTACACAGGAGATGACCCTCTCTACGTCGGCAAGGTAAGTCAGCCCTTTGAATCTAAATAGCCGAACCATGTGCGTATAATCGTTTTTACGCTCCACTTTGATGTTTAACTCCATATAGCGACCTATAATTGAAGACAAATCATCATTCGGGAACATCAGCACGCCAATCCACAAAGAAACCCTTCAAACCCGTAAGCGTTCCATGTACTTCCTGTATAACAGTCTGCATTTTAAATACATTATCATTCATATTCACGATTACCGGAATTGTTCTAAACGACGCTGGTCGTCAGTATGCTGGTCAGCTGGAGACCTCGGAGACGCACGGTAAACACAGGTGTAAACGGCGACGTGTCTCGGCGGCGCTCCATTTGTGACCCGAGCGCCCGAGACGCATTTTAAAACCAAGTGTAAACACGGCCCTAGGCTAAGCTCGCCCCACTTCAGACGTGCTTGATTTAGCTTGAGAACAATTTCTAGTCAAAGGAATGTATTAAAAGTACAGGTAGAGATTTTGTAAACAAGATTAGACAATTATGACACGTATCAGTTTAAGAGGTGCCTCAAAGGATAATCGCATTCCTCAAACAGACAGGCGAATACGCTTTAGTGTTAAGTTTATTTAGAATGTGTTTTGATGTTGAAATAAAGCGTACAAACGGTTCGATGCGAGACTCCATCTCTACAGAAATAAACGCTGAGGTACTGCATCAGTTCTGTGTCAGAGCTGTACCAAAAATGGAGTTCTTTTTTTTTTTTTTTCCCGCCGATGTCTGTCGCATTTTGCACCCCATCCATCACGGCCTAGCGGAGGCTCGATACATTTAGACTCCTACGTGTGCCGGGGAAAAAAAAAAAAAATGAGTTCCATAGCTCAGGTATGAGTCAAAGTCGAAATTATTGTTTCTGACGGCTACATTTGCTGTTTTGACTCACGCCTCGGGCCCTCCATCAGAGACTGTTCTGAAATCTGAAGTCGGTAACGGGCCCCAAAAAAAAAAAAAAAAAAAAAAAAAAAAAACCCCGACAAGTTTATCGGCGCTGTGTGTATCCGCTGCTGACTTACACGGGTCCGGTTTTTCGGAGTCTCAGATTCTAGCTTTTTACTAAACGCAAAAGTAGGAAGTAAAATTTCCGTTCGCTAACCTGCATTAAAGGAATGGAATTGACTTGGGAATGGGAAAATTATGGAAATTGTTTTCACGAGGCTCAGGTGGGGGAAACGTAGACGTTTTTGTTTCACACCGTCCAAATTTTTCCCCAAAATAGCACACCATGACGTGATTACCGCCTCTGAGCATTAGTAACAGATTAGGCCACGCCCACTTCACGTTTTAACCAGTGAAGTCATGACCAGTCCAAATCGCGAACTAGCATGGCGTAGCATTGAGTACAGCAGAATGCTTGGACGTTAAAAATCTCCAACATGCTAAGTTTTATAATTATAGCTGCAGCGTTTGGTCTTCTTTCGATGGTGACATTTTGATCCTCCGTTTCATACATATTTCCAAGTTGCGCAATAAAAGGTGGTCATTGTGCTTTGAAGTCTGAACTATGAATAATTGAGTTCGCCTCTTATTACTTCTTCATTTTGTTCCTCATTAAAACAGAGACCCCTTGAACACTGCCTGCAGGGATGTTGGATTATTATGACTTTTTCACATTTATTTATTCATCTATCATAAGGGCGGGATTCGGAAATCCAATACTTTTGGTATCCGACTACTAATGGAATCCAATTTGGGCCTGATCTCCGTTTGAACGTACGTTCCCGTTTCCTTCACGATGACTGACGCAAGCCAGAACACGAATGATCATAAATCTCCGCGATCAGTATCTACAGAGAGAAATGTGTTCTGTGCATCTCAAGCTGTAGGTGTTAAATATGCGTCACGAGCTGCGGATAATGATCGTCCTCCGAGGAGCTCGTGCATGACTCTGCCGCATGCGTTCCATATGTGACGTGAATTAGTAATAACACCCATTACTTCTCTCCCACTATTACCAAAGCCTCCTCTAATATTTGCTTTTCGGAGCCTCCTGTTTGACAGCGGCGTGTGCGAGGAGGTATGCCGGCGTATGTGCGTGTGCGCGTGTGTGTTTTCCCTTCAAAGCCTTGCACTGCGTTTTAAAAAATGTGTTTTTGGGATTAAATCCTTTTGTGAGAATTTATTTTAGTCAGCAGGCTGATCAAAGTGCGAAGTTGTCATCGCAGCAGCGTTGAGAAATTCTTTCGGGTTACAATCGAATCGGCGGTATTGCATCATAA
Source organism: Notoglanidium macrostoma (assembly GCA_030068235.1). Lineage (NCBI taxonomy): Eukaryota > Metazoa > Chordata > Actinopteri > Siluriformes > Auchenoglanididae > Notoglanidium > Notoglanidium macrostoma. Next base: position 2,057,412 of record JAQQZR010000018.1, on the reverse strand, counting down.
AGTATAACAGCCAGTAACGCTGCAGTATGCAAATGCGCTTGGGTGAATTGGGAGAAGGGGGCGGAGCTTCCTGGCGATTGTTCTGATTTCTACTGAACGAAGTCCTGAAATGTTTTATTCCACGGCGATCTGATAAAGAATGACTCGTTCAAAAACCCGTTCGTCGGCAGTAGGAGCTGTCGCCATGGAAACAATAACGTATTAGAATCTTAGACTTAACATTACTATGAACCCGCGATTTCACGGCGAAGAGGAGAATGGTGCGGGAGATGGTTCCACCATGTTCGGATTTCCGAGGTAACAAAGCGGACTCGGAAAGTGCGTGGACACTGAAGTGCGTGTCCACTGTCTCGCGGACGGTTCCTGTAAGTCCAACCAAGCCCTTTGTCAAAACAAGTATCTGATACACCAGCGTTAACGCCCACGCTGAACGTCCGCTCTTCTTCCTCTCGTAGTCCACGTGCGTCGGGTTCTGGTTTGTTCCAGACTATAGATCTCCTCTAAAAGTGTCTCACTGACACTCGCTGGCTCTTTGCTAATGACCGGCTGTGTGTTTAATGAATATCTGACACGTTGTTTGATCACGGCTCTTTGATAGCAAGCGGATTTAAAGTCCTGCTCACTCAGATTAAAGGGGATTAGTAAGGATTTGTCACGCAGGAGGAGTCGAAAGATTCTGGCTGGTGACTAAAAAATGGTCATATTGTGTTGTGTTTGTAGGATTTGGCCATCGCATGCATTTCTGAGCACAGTTGTCATCGCTAACTTGTTGTCTTGCCATTTTGTTTTGTGCTCCACAACAAAGCTGCGCCATATCTTGTTTCACACCATTACTTTTATCAGAATGTACTGCGAGCTGCTTGATCGGACGGTTTAGTGTCTTGCTAGTCAGCTAGCTAATAGAAGTTGCAGCTTTAGCCTGTATATACGTAGCTAGCCATTGTTGCCAACTGGACTAATGACTCACAGCTAGCCACACAGTGCGTTCAGACCTGTTTGGGGAAACTCAGCAAGTAAGTACGGAATAAAAAAATACCCCATGGAGAGGATAATAATCAGCGATAGGGACGTGTGATGAACTCTATTTGATTGACTGTTTATTATTTTCCTGTAACAGCAAATGTTTCATTCGTCATGTAGTAGTTTTACAAGGCTAACAAGTTTCCATTCATTAAGGACGGGAATAATGTACTTGCACACATAAAGGTTTCAACATCAATATCAGTTTCCCTGGCCAAGTTCGCCTGGACACACAATTAGCCATGCTTTTTTTTTATTTTTTTATTTAGTTACGCTAACTAGCGTCTAGTCTGGCTAGTTAGCTTCAACTACCTGCGTTCTTTTACATTAGCTTACCCACCATTACTAATTAGTTACTTGTTTTTCCTGTTACTTATCAACCAGGAGATCTTAAAATGTACATTACATGCGTAGAAAGTTTGGCACATGGGAACTTTAAGTTAATGAATCAAATTTCAACAGCGTCAAATAATAATTGTGGCGTCGACTTCCAGCGGGTGTCACGTTAGAGCTGAATTTAAACACGAAGACCTTGAGAGATGATCTGAATACATCAGGTACCTGTCTTACAGCTCTGCTCGTCTCCACACACACACACACACACACACACACACACACACAGCTCTTTAGCAGCACACGCTGCCAGACTGAGTTTTATTAGGATCTGACTCATCTCCAGTCGACTCGAAACCAGGAAAGACCAAACACAAGTGTGTGTCAGCATGGAATGATAATGAGCAGAGTAGTCATGTGGATGCTCTGTACTGCATCCCCCTTCTCTCTCTCTCTCTCACACACACACACACACACACACACCAATCTGTCGCTTATTCTCGGTGGCTCTTTCATTCACACATTGTCTATTGTTTACTTTCTCTTGCTCACACACACACATACACACGCGCGTTTCTGCTCTCATACATACTCTTGTGTTTCTTTTGCCATACACACTCACTCACATATATATTTTTTCCTCTCTTACACGTACACACAACTCGCTTCCTCACACACACACACACACACACACACACACACACACACACACACACACACACACCACCTGTACACCCATAGCCTTGTTTGTTTCTCACATGCAGTCTTTCGGTCTCATATACACTTAAAATCTTTCATTCTTTTATCAGTCTAATTACATTTATTCCACCTTCCTTCACATCTTTCTTTCACCTGAGGAGAATTCAAAAGTTTTCGAAGTCAAACAAGACCAGACAAAAGTTCCCTCATTTTGTTCTTCGACTGTTTAATTATGGAGCAGGAAATATGGAAATCATTCATATCTCATCATGCAGATCATTCAGGAAATCTGTCTTACACAAGGCTAATATATTACTGCCAAAACGACTTCATTACTGATGGATCGCACCATTGGTGCTGGAACGGGCTTGGGGGGTATTTTAAGCCCAGGTGCACAGCTGATTTTGCCACATAGCTGTGATTTAATAGAAAATAGTTTATCAGTGTCAGCTAACACAAATATATTAAACAATAAACAGGAGTAATGTCACAAAGAGCAAATATAACAAAAACAATCAAGAACTCTACTGTTTATAGCGACTGTTATTATTAAATGACAAATTCTATAATAGTAAAATGAAGAAAAAAATCAAGATTGTGCTTTGAGCACTAACTAAGTAGTTCTTGGACCCCTAAAGATTGCATGTTTGGACCCATAACAATTTAGTGTTTGGTTCCTGAACAATTTGGTGTTTGGTCCCCTAACAATTTAGTGTTGGTTCCTGATCAGTTTGGTGTTTGAACCCCTTACAATTTAGTGCTTGGCCCTATAACAATTTAGTGTTTGGACCCCTAACAATTTAGTGCTTTATCCCTGAACAATTTAGTGCTTGGTTCTTGAACATTTTTAGTACATGGTTCCGGAAAATCTGATGTTTGGACCCATAACAATTCAGTGCTTAGTTCCTGAACAATTTACTGCTTGGTTCCTGAACAATTAAATGTTTGGATCCCTAACAATTTAATGCTTGGACCCCTAAAAATGTAGTGTTTGGACCCCTAACAATTTAGTGCTTTATCCCTGAACAATTTAGTGCTTGGTTTTTGAACCTCTAACTATTTAATGTTTGGACCCCTAACAATTTAGTGTTTGACCTACTTATAAACAAACACCATAAACAGCATCCCTACGTGCTGTGTGGACTTTCTCATGTTCTTTATTTACACATCCACAAAGAACCTCACAGACCAACCAGGCATCAGAAAAAAAAGAATTCTATGAAAACAGGCCAAATATAGGCGGCACCACCCGCTGTGTTCTCGCTCGTGTTCTCTCTCGGCTGTTCTGCGTGAAACAATGTTTAAAATGGTTCAGAGCAGCTTCAGAGTTCAACTAAAAATACTCTCTTTTCCTGTGTGAAATTTGACATTTATAAGAACCCCTTATTATGAATTTGCTAAATTAGACTGGAAATGTTTTAGGGGCAGATACTATATTTAAAGGACCTTAAAAAACCTCAAGCAGTTTTGTTATTTTTCATTTCTTAACAATCATTATTTTGACCTGAATTGTTTCATAAATGTTTCATATTTAATGCCAAAGTCTCCATGTTTAATCGAAATTATTTGGATGGATTGAAAAACAAAATTACATTAGAACCAAGCAAAGAAAAAAACCATGACAGAACATTTGTTGTTACCTATAACTATAGTACAGTATTAGGAAAAAAATCCCAAGGGTTCCTTAAGTGTTTCTGAATTCTAGCTCCCCAAACGTGTTCTACTTTGTCTACATTGGGACAGTAAATTAAGAAAGGTTCTTTATTTTTAATAACCATAAACTTATAGAAAAGAGGATTTCATGCTTTCATTGAGTGTTTAAGGGTTCTAGATTTCTAAAGTTATTCTACTTGCAACCGTGAAAAAGATTTTTTTTTATCTTAAAAACATTTTAAAAGAACAAACTTTAGTTGCTAACTATGATCAACCCATACACTGTTAGGAAAAGAGGTGATTAAGGGTTCTAGTTTAATAATGGTTCTACTAGGTTCAATGTGGAAACTTTAGAAGAAACAGGTTGAAAAAAGAAATATATTTTCCTAAAAGAAAACTAAATTTTGTTAACTGAGTTAAGTCGTGCACTTTTGGAAAATGGTTTCTTTCGGTGTTTAAGGATTCCAATTCCTAGAAGTATCTGTTCTACATGGAACCTTTTCTGAAAGGGTTAATTATCGGGTTCCAATGAAGTGACAAACCAAATATAATGGGACTAAATAGAGCCTTTCATGTCTACAGTGCTGTTAATAACTGACAGCGGCATTTCCCGCAGTTCCTGGGATCATTCAGAAGTCATGTTCTTCTCTTTTTCCCCCTGCTACTTCCTGTCATTATCCGTTCAGTGAAGCGAAAGTCCCTGATGAAAACAGCCAGAGCTTTTGTCTCCTAGCGTCCTCGGAAACAGGAGCCGGCGTGCACATGGGGGGACGGGAGCAGATTCAGTGCAGAGAATTCATATCTGAGGTCTGAGTGCTGATTGACTGACAGCTTTGGACAAGCGGAACCTTCAGAAGAAGCGTTTTGTCATATTTCATCTCGCTGACAGATCCTTGTTTGGAATGGTTTTGATGGGTCTCGAGTGCGTTACAGGGGGTACTGAAGGAGAAACGGCACACTGGGAAAGCTTGTACACGCAGCGTGAGAGCAGATATGCCTGTTACAATAATTTGCTGATAAACAACTTATCAACTATTGTGAGGTTAATATTTTGAAGGAAAATTTCCAGTAAAGGAGGCGTGGCCTGCATGCCTTTTAGTTACACTGAGGAAGGCGTGGCCGAGGTGCCTGTAATTTATTGTGAATCGTCTGTCTGGTACTCCCATCGTAGGAAGAGTGGTCTTCGTGTTACTTCCAGTGAAAAAGGTGTGGCCTATTTTCTGTCAGTCCCAGTGAAGAAGTAGTGACCTTTGTATCTGTCAGTCGCAATAAACAAGGCATGACCTCTTCTTGTCAGTCACAGCACAGGAGCTTTGGCCAAAGTTCAGATTACTTCCAGCCAAGGAGGCGTGGCCTGTGTGCCTGTTACTTCCAGCCAAGGAGGCGTGGCCTGTGTGCCTGTTACTTCCAGCCAAGGAGGCGTGGCCTGTGTGCCTGTTATTTACTTCAAAGGAGGCGTGACTTTTTTTCTGTTCGTCCCAGTGAAGTAGGTGTGACTTCGGTATATGTCAGTCACAGTAAACAAAGTGGGGCCTCTCTTCCTGTCAGTCACAACTAATAAGGGCGTGGCCTGTGTACCTGCTATGTCCAGTGAAGTAGGTGTGTCTTATGTGTCTGTTACTTACAATGAAGGTGTGGCCTTGTTCCTGTCAGTCATAGTGAAGAGGCATGACCTGTTTGCCTGTCAATCACAGTAAAGGAGGTGTGGCCTCTGTACCTATTAGTCACAGTTAGTGAAGTGTGGCCTCTCTTCCTGTTACTTCCAGTGAAGTAGGCGTGGCCTTTTACCTGTCAGTCACATTAAAGAAGGTGTGGTATTTCCCCGGTCAGTCACAGTGAAGTAGGAGTGGCCTCTGTAACGGTCAGTCTCAGTAAAGGAGTTTTTGCTTTAAATATAAAACAGCCATGCAAAAGCACAAACACACACACACACACACACACCCTTCTCCATAGATCAGTTTCTCCTGCCTTTTGAGGTATGCAAATCCAGCAGCCTCTCCTCCGAACACAATGTTTTCCTTTCTCAAGAAACAATAGGAGCGCGCAATAAACAAAGCAAATGTAAGAAAATAGACCCTAATAACACGTTCCATTAATGAGCTCTGGCTAATGGTTATGGCAGGAACGTTCTCTCGCGCTCAGCCTGCCGTCACTGTTAGTACACCGACTGCTGAAAATACAGGAATAAGCAACAAAGTAAAAGCGAGACGAATAAACAGATGAAAGCAGAAGTAAATAGTGCACAACACACACGTGAATAGATTTGCAAATGCTGATTCTTAATGAGGCTGCGGAGTTTCATGCCAAAGCTGTTCACAATGAAGAACCCGCCCCAAAATTATTCCCATAATTATACCAGAGTGCTTTTAATGAATATTCTTTTGTCATCTCGATATTGTAACACTATTAGCTGGGATTATTGCCGATGACCCTGATGAATATTGATGGGACTGCTTCAGCTCGAATAAAGAACTCAAATGAAGTGATGTCACCCAGGGCAACATGAATAATACATATCACTGTGTCTGCGGTGTGTCCTGTAATATCAACAATTATTAGCAATGACCCCAGTGTCTCTGCTGAAAATACACTTTCATTACCTTCCAGACTCGATGGCGTCCGGTCCGTCTGAACACGGGGCCTGAAGTTCGCTGTTATTAACAGCTGCTTCACACCGTGTCGTGGTAAAAAAGACGAGGTGCTCCTCGCTCTTCTTCTTCTTCTTCCCAATCCTCAATGTTAGCACACTTTTATTTTAACTGTTAACACTTTAGCGGTGCGATCTCTATGGAAATGAGTACTGTTCAATTTTTTCTTGCTGTAAAGTCAGGAATAAACCACTCCAGAGGAAGTCAATTATTCATTTATCATTTTATCCACGTTTCATCCATTAATAATATTACGGCAAGTCCATGAAACTGATCACTTACCTCATAGCAGCTACAGTGTGTACAGCCTTACATCACCTTGCAGACAATTTCACCACGTTAACGATTAAAAACGAGTATTTCTGTTTTTCCCTTCACAGTTAATGGTATCACTTACATTATAGTAGCTATAAACGTCTTATTTTCTTTCCAAAGTTAAAAAAAGGTCAGTCATGAAAAGAAGTTCGCTGCAGGTTTTCTTCGAATGGTTGTGTGTGACCAATAAAATTCGAGTTTGAGATTACAAGTCCCTCTGGGTCGCTGAGTTGTTGCTATGGAAACGATAACGCATCGTTATAAACCTGCGGTTAAACACTAGTTAAACACTCTCTGGCCAATCAGATTTGAGAATTTAACACCGCCGTGGTATTATTACACACACCGTGGCGTGAATTATTTCGCAATATTCTATATTTTTTCAGATGACCGTACCGTTATCGACACGGCTCCTTTTCCAGCTCAGACAAATTCCAAGCCTTCAATTTGGCAGTTCGAATAAATAAAGAACAAGATGAAGCATGGATATAGAAATACTTTGGGTTCTAGATCAGAACCTTGAGGGACTCCTAAACCGCTTCCTTACTTTAACACAACTCACTTTCCTAGTTACAGCAGCTGCATGAGATCAGGTAAAGGAGTGAATGGACCATCGTGCCGTTTCCTGTTTCCTGCTTGTTTCTGAGCTCTGTGTGATGGACCGGTCCTGTCAAACAAAGTCCCCGAGCTGGCTGCCCAACCTCTGCTAGCGTACAGCCAGAGAACCATCTCGTGAGTCCCGCCTTAATGGGAGGAGATGGTTTGATTTGAGCGTGCTCAGTAACGCCGAGGGAATCTGCAGTCCATTTACGTTTCCTCCTTCACTGCTACTGTATCTACCGTAAATCTGGGATTTTTTTTCCTGAGAGAACAGCTCAGTGGTCGCAGCTGAAACTTGTCACGAGGTTGCCAATCTCCCGGCCTGGCTGTAATTAAGCAAATTGTCTCGTTTCTCCCACATCAGTGATTGCAGGGTCATCAGGGTCTTTTCATGTCGCGACTCTGCGCACGCTAGCCAGATCCCCTTTGGAATGATTTCTAACATGTGTTTGGTAATTAGAAGGAGCCCTTTTATCTGGTGCAGCTCACATGAAAGTCATCAGGTTTCCGGTCACGTCTCGGCACATTGTGCAAAAGAAACACACGGAACGAGAAATGGCATATGGAACAAATACATGTGTAACACAATGACACAAATATGAACAGATATATATATATGTATATATATAAATATTAAATATAGTGCTTTAAATATTGTCCGAGACATTTTGGTTTGTAAACACATTTATTTGGTTTTAGTCCTAATATAATCCAGAGCAGCCCTGACCAGGCAGCTACTAAGGATGACTTCTTTTTAAATTGAATTGTCCCGTCATACATGCCGTATAAAAGTAAAAACCCTACGCTTGACCCTTTCTTCCCGTACTCCCCACAACGAAGCGCCTGCTTTTCATATCTGTATTCATATTTGTTTAAATATACATGTAAATCTGCATCCGCGCATTCGTATTCAGTGACACCGCTAAACCTAGCACCGGCGGCTGATTCAGATAATTAAGGCCAGCCGCGGCGCACCTCGCTCGCGCCGAACAGAATACAGACTCTCCGTCTTCTGCAGGAGGATATGAGACGACGCCTCGGAATCTAATGACGGGAAATAAGAAAAGGATTCCCTGACAATACCCCTCCGAACGAGACTCGCAGTCCCCGAGCCCAGGACCGAGCCGAAATACAATACGGTACCATTTGCATTTTTATAGCGCTTTTAAGGTGTCGATTCAGGTGAAATATTACAATGGCGAGCAGATCCGTCACCTTGAGACCGTATTCCGAAATCCAGAGCCGGATCACTGGCACGCGCGAAAGCTCTCCGATCCTAACTTATCGGCGAGATCCAGGCAGGCGCATTGTTATACGCTTGATTAGCGCCGGAGAGCTATTTATTTATTTATTTATTTATTTGTTTGGATTTCTTTCTTCCTTTCTTTCTTTCTTTTTAGAGCGACCTAAAAAAGCTAGAGCCGAACCGGGCCTCGTCCCGGATCTGTCGCTTGATGGTAAATGTCACAAACAAAAGACACCGCCACGAATGAGGCTCCTGAATGCCAGGCTCGATTTTTATCACCCGTCTACAGTGACGGAAGGACGGCTTACACGCCTCAGGAGGAGTGATGAAACTCTGCTGGCAGAGTTATTGCAAATAATGATAGCTGGCCAGCCTGTAATGGCTGAACTTATTTCTTACTCCGAATCTTAGGTGTAACACTTAAACTCCCAGGAGCTGTCACTCGGCGCACACTCCTCACTCTCACTCCTTCACTGGTGGTTTTGCTGTAGCTGCTGAATAACCTAAAGCACAGACAGTACAAACACACAAGTTCAAGCTTTGAGCAAAAACTTCGTCAGCCGAGCGATGGGATGGAAAACGGGAATCCGGATCAGTCGGAAGAATTTAAAATGTAGATAAGTATCCGACCAAATATCTTCACTTTTCCGTCACGGCTTAAGATCTGGGGTCCAGGGTTGTTTTCGAAAATGGCGACTTGCTCCTTTGCGCGGAGGATTCTGGGAAAGGCGATGCGACCCCGTGACGTTTCTATAGAGACATCTCGCGCACTGGGTCAGGTACGGCGGACGCGCCGCGTAACCGGATGAACCAACAGGTGTATTTATTTTTCCGTAAGGAGACGCTCGGTCAGCTGATGAGAAATAAGACACTCCAGTTACAGGAACGCGAGGAAGGAAAAATCTTTTAAAGAGCTTGTAAATACTACAGGATGCTGTGCGACTGGTATAAACATGACGTGTAAGTACAAGTGAACGGAGTCGAGCTCAAGAAAGAATAATTTTTTCGTTTTTTTTTGGTACTTTTCCTCCCCCTTCTTTTCCAGCACTCGGTTCTTTAACAAGACGCATGTTCAGCGGCTTGATTGAGTAGATATAGCTAATTAAAAGAGGTGCCTCCATCTGTAACGTAGCTAAGCTAGATGAGCCCAGTCACACTTTCCGAATCTCAATGAACAAATTACGGCGAATCAGATGTGACGCCTCGCCAACATCGCGATGAGCCGATCACTAGGAGATGTACGGCCTCGTGAGCGTCTCACTCATTAAATGCGGATGAGAGGGAAAAGTAATTGATATGAGCTGGCAGGCAGGAAAGCGCCACGTTTCTGTGTTTCTAATCAGCAGACGGAGCCGGAGTGAGAGGAGGACGCGGTTATTCAGGCCGTTTCTGGGCTATACAGCGAGGAGACAGATGAACGGTAAATTAGGTGCATGTAAAACAGGAGGCGTTTGTAATCTCGAGCTATAATTGGCCTCGCTGTGTGTGTTTTGTGCGGGGTGGGTTTTTTTTTTTTTTTTTTGTCTTTCTTTCTTTCTTTCCTAGAGATAGATGACGGCGCTGCCTTCATTTGTCTTTCTTTATTGTGGTGTAATGCGCTGGCCGGAATCAGCGCGCACTCACTAATTCTTCCTCTTTCCGTGCTCTTTTATCGGCCGATTGTTTGTGTCTGACTGAGACAAGAGGGTCCGAGTCAATAACTCCGTTAATGGAGCTTGACCGAACATGAAACGCCGAAGGTTTAATCACACGGACGTGAGCGCCGTCACTGTCACCGCCTGCGCTCGCGGCCATCCTAATGAACGCTGTTCGCAAAGTGGTGTTATTTACACGCAGCGCAACGACTCCGAGACAGAAACATTGTTTTTATGGAAATCCAGAGAAGTTCTCGCCGCGGCTTCCTCGGCCTCCTCCTAACACAGTCCACCGCACGTGCAGAAACGCTGACGCAGACGAGTCCTTCCCCCGTCGCTACGAGGCACGGCTAGAGGACACGACGTAAAGAGCGTTTCCTGTGTTTTCCGTGTTTAGTGTTTATTTATCGTTTAAGGCACGCCGGATAAGGCGTTCGGACTCGGTGGACGTCTGCGCTCGACAATGCCGTACGGCTTAAAATCCAGTGAAGTTCGACAGCGACAAAACACAGCCAATGTAGAAATACGACGGCTCCATCGGAAATACATCCAGGCGTACAGTATATAAGGGTCGAGTTCTGTCCTCGGCGGAGGTCTGCGCTCCCTTCTAGCGTTTTTTTTTTTTCTTTGTTCCAACATTACAGTCTGATACGTGCCATGCCGGTTCCACGTCACACTCGTTATGTACTCGCCGCTGCTTCCTTTTTGTTTGGTAGAAAAAAAGAAATCGTTTTTGAAATGAAACACGAGGGATGGAAACAGTCGGAGTCGGACCAGCTGGAATTCCAGCACGGCCCGATAAAAACGTGACAGGAGACGGACGGGCTTTTTATTTGTCCTCATCATCATACACTTTGCTACGAGACTACGCGCCGTGACATCGCTGTAGATTATTGATGGGGGGGGGAGAAAAAGAAAACCAGAATTTAAAATCCAGCGTATAGCATTATGGATTTTAAAGTGCATCCGCAATGAGCTTAAACGTGTAAGAGCGTACGTCATGACACCGTACCAAGCGGAGACGGCGAAACCGAAGGCCGTTGATGCTCGTTCATGGAGTTCGCTCGTGCTTTTGATAACAGAAGCAGTCACTTATATCCTTCACACACCCCCACACACACACACACACACACACACACGCGCGCAGCATTAGTCATTCCGTGTCTTGGGTAGCTGCTACACACACCACTTCGCTGATTAGAGTCGTAAAGCAGCTCCGGCTGTAATGGCGTGCAGTAATCATTTCATAAAATTATAATTTCACATAAGACAGAATGTGAAACTCGGAGTTTAACTAAACAACTCTTTCTCACGCTGTTATTAGACGCACTAAATCACTGAAGCTCGTGGCCATCAGATACTCGGTTTACACTAATTAGACTAAGCTGTCATAAAGAAGCTCATCTTCGCTAAACGCAGCACTTTCCATCCAGCTGCCATAATATTTTGACTGATTTCTCTATTGGCGTTAGTGTAGTTCATATTTTTACACCGTCAGGGTGATAAGTAGAATTTCCTTTCTGCGTGTGAGAGCTGAATGGATGTGGAACGGCGCCGTCGTCGTGACTTCTCCGCGTGAGGACGCGCCGCGGCTCGCTGCCAACGCGCTCCGGCGTTGGTTCGGCTCCGCCCCCTGCCCTGCTACCCGTCGTGTTCACCTGTTTCTTGTTAGCCTTGTTGTTAATTAGTCTATCCATTGAATCGCTGCTCCTCCTGTAGTGCAGGACGCGAGCGTGTAAACACACGTAGTTCAGAAAAACAGTCAAAGAAATGGGAAGCAGCTATAAATAACGGAAAAACACACGACAGACTGTATGATCATGCCAAAATAATCCACCGCGAACGGGATCACTTTTGTGTTAGGAGAGTGTTAATCCACTTACACCACACGGATCTGCCAAAGGGTACAGTGTTTCATTTCTTACTGAATGACACGGCACGCACCGTAATGCTTTATACTGAAGCTTTAATGTTCTGGAAGGATTCTGAGACAACTTACTTCCTCTTCTCACTTACGTTCTACATTATAGCACTCATAGCTATTTCCTCATGCCCTCACCAATCACTCACTCTCTCTCTCTCGCGCTCTCTCGCTCTCTCTCTCGCTCTCTCTCTCTCTCGCTCTCTCTCTCTCTCGCTCTCTCTCTCGCTCTCTCTCTCGCTCTCTCTCTCTCTCGCTCTCTCGCTCTCTCTCTCTCTCGCTCTCTCGCTCTCTCTCTCTCTGCATCTCTCTCGCTCTCTCTTCACCTCTCTCTCTCTCTCGCTCTCTCTCTCTCTCTTCATCTCTCTCTCTTGCTCTCTCTCGCTCTCTCTCTCTCTCTCTCTGCATCTCTCTCTCACTCTCTCACTCTCTCGCTCTCTCTTCACCTCTCTCTCTTGCTCTCTCTCGCTCTCTCTCTCTCTCTCTCTGCATCTCTCACTCTCTGCATCTCTCACTCTCTCGCTCTCTCTTCACCTCTCTCTCTCTCTCGCTCTCTCTCGCTTTCTCACGCTCTCTCTCTCTCTCTGCATCTCTCTCGTGCTCTCTCTTTCTCTGCATCTCTCTTGCTCTCTCTTCACCTCTCTCTCTCTCTCTCTCTTTCTCTGCAACTCTCTCTCTCTCTGTGTGTCTGAGTCTCTCTCTCTCTGTGTCACGCTCTCGCTCTCGCGCTCGCTCTGTGTGTGTCTGAGTCTCTCTCTCTCTCTCTCTCTCTTTTCATTTCAGTACAGATTTATTAGCATGACACTGTGTGATGCAAGGCTGAAAATGTCAAAAAGTCAAAAATCTCTCTCTCTCTCTCTCTCTCTCTCTGTGTGTGTGTGTCTGTCTCTCTCTCTGTCTCTTACTCTCTGTCTGTCTGTAAGCCCATGGCTTGTGTAAAGCCTTGTGTATATCCTTTTATCATACCCTTCCTGTAGGGCAAGTTTCCAGCACCACTTGTCCGGTACTGCATTTGTTCTGTCTTCGTTTCCTACTTGTCTGGTTTTTGTGCACATTTTATCCTTCTGTTTCTTTACCTCTGATTTCGATCTTTCATCTTTTGCTGAACGTGTTCATCAAGACTTTGTAGCTTACACTCCCTTCATTGGACTGCTTGTTATCATACTCCAGCATGGGCACACACACACACACACACACACACACAGTCATACAGAGCTCTGATACTATCAGCAGCTGCACAGACGGCACATCAAAGTGCCGTCGAGGCCTCGGTGCCCAGCTCGAGCGCTCACAGGACGGCGAGAATGGATGGCATGTCCCTCTCTCGACACGCTGGAGATGGAGCTGTGATAAACGATTAGAGAGTTGAAAAGAGGGACTAATTTAAAAGAAAAATACTTTTGCAATACTTTTAAGTAAAGAAAGCAACAAAATTTCATATGAAACTGGAACGAGAAAGCTACAGAAACGGATTGATGGGGAAAATCCGACCGCCGCGTCGATTTTGCGTGGCGTTGACTCTCCAGTGTTGATCTTGGACAGGAGTGGCGATAGAGAACACACCCATCCGCAATTAATTTCTGCCAGCAACTGAATTATGAAAATATGAAAGAATAGGATGAAAGAATGGGTTAATTAGGGCTTACCTTGATGGAGGGAGATGAAAAAGAGGGGGAAAAAAACTGCAGACAAAAAAACCAGGAAAAGGTATCGAGGAACAGAGCTGGAAAGAGGCTTAAACATAGTGGCTGAGATGTAAGAAAACGTCTAGCAGCGTAAAGATGAACAAGTGGAAAAAAAAAAAAGGAGAGAGAAAATCAAGGTTTGGAGACAAAAATGGATCTTGTAGAAGACGGAAAAAAGGGTAAAGGAATTAAAGCTGGTAGTTTAAGAGAAAAGAAATCGAGACCAGGAAATGAGGGTTGAAAATGGAGGAGATGAAAGAAGAGCACAGAGATGAGAAAAAGAATTGAGGCTCTTGGACCAATCAAGGGGGGGAAAAATTGAGGTGGAAATAAAAAGAGAACTGAGGTTCTGACGAAAGAGGGAAAAGAGTAAACTATTTGAAGCTCAAAGACTATAAAAAAGGGAAAGGGTTTTTTTTTTTTTTAAGGGTCAGAGATGAGAAGAATTGAAACTAGGAAATGGGAGGAAAATTGAGCATCAGAAATGAAAGCAAAAAAAGAACTGAAGCTCCGAGGAAAGAAAAAGCGTAAGGCTCTGGACCCAAAAAATTGAGTAAAAGTTTAGTGCTTGGACCCCTAAAAAGAAGTGAACAGGAAGAAAAAATTGAGACTCGGAGGAGGGAAAAAAAACAAACAAACTGGAGACTACAAGAGGGAAAGAAAATTAGGCTTGGTTTGAAGAAGACCAAGAATCAATGTGGACATGACAGAAGGTTAGGACTAAAAAAAAAAAAAAAAGACTTAAAAATGGGAAAGCGCTACATGGTATAACTGCACGTAACGAAGATTCTTGAAGCTAAATCAGGAACAAAATCAAGGACTCTTTGAGATGAGACCAGGAAAAAGTCAAGATGGCGACGAGTACAGACAATGAAGTAACTGTCATATCAAAAGTGAGCAAGAATGCGGGCTTGGAGACGAAGAGAATGGAAACTAATCAAATTTTTTTGAGACATTGGTGCTTAAGGTTGAAAACAAAAAAAGAAAGAAGGAGCAGAGAAGAGAAGCGCGCGGCTGAAGCGTGAAGGATCTGACGGTGATATCAGCGGTGAGCATCAGCGTGCCGAGGATGCCTGGGATGGCCGCGTACACTTTGTCTGGAAGGATGTGAATAGACTCCTCTGTAGGGGTGATGATGGAGTGCGCAGGCTTATGAAGGTGAACGAGAGGAGCGAGAGATGAGGGCGGCAACAAAAGAAGCTCTGTTCTCCTCCGGCTCCTATTTTGACAGTTGAGTTGCGCTTCTGGAGCGTCGTGTAAACTTTACTGATCACGAAACCAGCGGAACGGTGTTGTGGAGTGTGTGATGAGGGTGTGTGTGTGTGTGTGTGTGTGTTGTAACGAGGCTTATTTGAAATCAAGTATAAAAGTATAACGCAACCGTGGAGGCAAGAAATTCCTCCTACGTCAAACGAACGTCTTATTCACGGCGAGAACGGTCATGACGTGCGACGAAGACGAACTCGACTTAAAATCAATGAGATTTGTACCACAGCGCTTCTGATTGGTCAGAAGGTGTTGATTAATTTTCTCTAAGAACAGATCTGACCCTAGTTCCAGCGATCAGGTAAACATATCAATATACTCCTATCGATGCGATCATTCGAATATGTTCTTGTTCCTATAGCAACAAAAGGGACCTACGTGGCAGCCGAGCGGATAACAAGATGCGTGTAGTTGTGGATATGGTGATGTTTTCTGCGACCAGGCGTTTATTAAGGAAGGAGTCTCCAGTATCAGCGCTGTGTAACCGTAAAGCTGGACCTTCTCACTAACGCGACAGGATTTGTGCTTAACGTTAAGGGAAAAGCGGGGGCCGCTGAGGGAGCGGGAGCGAACTTGTATCGTGGGCGTTCCGTGACATCCGAATGCAACTATAAACGGATAAAAAAAATTTTTTTTTTTTAAAAAGAATGACCTTTAATTATGTCATTGTAATTGTTGGCTAATCGCTGTGATTATAATAGGAACAGAATACTTCAGGATGTTCAGTTATTGGAAAATAAGCAACTTCCGGATGGCAAAAATAACTCCGCCGATTGGGTTCGAGTCTTTAATCAGCACTTTTTTTTTTTGCTGGTCACCTTTTAGCCTTTTTGACAACTTTTAAAGAGAGAATGAGTTCATCGAGTAACTAACCGTTGCATTTTATCTGCTTTCTCAATTGTGGAGCTAATGTTTTGCTAGTCATCTCTATGCTAGTTTGTTAGCCAACTAGGGGGGGAAAAAAAGGCTAAAATCATTGTGTATAGAAGTGTGTGTGTGGCAGAGAGTGTAAGAGAAAGCTACTCTGTCATGTCCTAGTACAAATCTTTGTGTTTTTGGCCATAATGACATTGTAATTAGCTCATTCATGCTAGTCATGTACGCTAGAACAGACAATAGTGATTCAGACTCACTTTCTAGTTAAAAAAACAAACAAAAAAAAAAAACTCCGGTAATGATTGACCATTAAATTGCCTCCAGAAAGGGATGTGTGTTTGAGTGAGCGGGAGAGGGATTGATGTTTAACTCCTTCAGAGAGTTTCTCTCAGAGACGCCACACGGCTCCGTCCTGTTTGCCTTGTGGAAGGAGTCGGCGCTCCGCAGGGGCTGAACAATACCGCGTCTGTGTGCCTCGTTCACTTTGCTGCTAAACAAATGCTGGCTGGAATTCACTCAGCCGGTCGTGTCCTGTTTTTTCACGAGCACTCCAACACCATGTAGCGCAGATGTAGCCGTTTCGCTAGTCAGCGTGTTTGCTAACTCGTTTTCCTCTTTGTTCATTCGCGTTTGTTGAAGTTTGCTGAGTAATTCATGCCAGTGTGATGCTTGTGAGGAAATAAACAGATATAGAAAGAAGTTCTTATTTCTTTAAAGCTATGTAGGCTGAAATAAACTCGCTAAAATCGCAACCCTTTTTTTTATTTTTTTATTTAAAATATAGCTAGCCGACAACAAAGCTAAAACAATGTGAGCGATTCTGTTGATTGTCCAGCGCTTCTCTCAGCCATCCGATAGAAATGTACGTCTCGCGTCTTTCTGTTTTTCTGATCGGAGCGTGTTTTAACATTAAGTTACTCGACGTCTATAATGTCATTAGAACAAGATGTGCTTTACTTCTCTATTATTTTAGTCCAAGTCATAGTGAAAATGATCATAAAAGTATCACACCATGACCCTTCAAGGCTTTTCTATGACTTCATTCAATCCATTTCAGTTCAGGATTCATAGATTTGCTTACAAACTGACGGCAATAAAAAGAAAAAGAAAAGTGCTGCCTTGAAGAAAGAAAACCCAAAACAACGTGATTAATAATAAATTAATTCATTATGCAAAACTCAAAACCTGTAACTGTTATAAAAATATAAAAAATGAAAGTACATATAATAAATGATAAAAAAAATAAATAGCACTTTTTTTTTTCGATTTTTTCACATTTTAAAGATTAAGTATAAAGTTTTAACATCATATCGGCTGCGAAAAAACCCTGTATTTGTTGGCTTGGGAAAGTGGGCGGAGCTAGAAATGTATTCACTAGGACTTTTTTGGTTTGCACTCGAGCTCGGTCAGGGTGAACTCCAGAAGAAAACTGGGATCATCATGAATTCATATGTATTTCTCATATATTCGTGAAGCTCAGTGTAAAAGTCTGTTGCATCGGGTTTAGGGAAGCATGAAGCAAGTCTATTTCTCTGTCTGGCTATCGTTATTTATTTATTTATTTATTTATTTAGGGGGGACCTTATTATAATTTTTTTCCAGGGTGTGTTCCCACCTCACAGCAATCCTGAGATTGTTTCCGGTCCCATCGCCACCCTGAATGGGATATCGTTTAAAATCCAGTCTACATTAGGATGTGCATTTGATAGTGCCGCTCAAGTGACAAGCAAAAAACCTTTTGCTAACCTTATTACTGACAATGTAGTGTACGGAATCCGGAATAATTTGGAATCCGAGATCTGCTCGGAGAATATGGAGAGGTAAACTGGCCTGGTGTTTTTGCCCACTTTGACCATTTGTGGTCAATTGTGATGCATGGAAATATTGGCCTCCTTTATTATATAGCATGTCCCACCCATTTTCACATCCGCACTCTTTCACTCTTTTCTTCTCTTTGTTCCTTATTATGCTGCGTGTGAGTTCAGTGTTTCCCCGATGAGTTTATCCTCTCAATGTGGAAAATATTTTGTAGAGAGGCTTCCCTTCTCCTAGCAACAGTGCAGTACGTTCACTATATACCCTGGAGTGGTCTCTCGCTCTCTCTCTCTCTCTCTCTCTCTCTCTCTCTCTGTCTCTCTGTCTGTCTCTCTCAGTCTGTCTGTCTCTCTTGGTCTCTCTGTCACTCTCTCTCTCTCACCTTCCCTATCTATCTCTTTCTCTATCTCTCTCTCTGTCCATCTCCCTCTCTTTCTCCCTCTCTCTCTCTCTGTCTGTCTCTGTCTCTCTCTCTCTCTCTCTTTTGTCTCTCTCTCTCTCTCTCTCTCTCTGTGTCTCCTTCTCTCTCCCTCCCTCTCGCTCTCTTCATTTCAGTACAGCTTCATTAGCATGACTCTGTGTGATGCAATATTTGCAAGGCTGAAAATACTCAAGAGTAAATGAAAAGGAACATGGACACGTTTGTATTAATAACGTCCAAACACTCAAACAACGGAGAAGTAGACAAAAATCTCAAGTTAATAAAGACGTGTTTAAAAAAATGTTTTGGACATTGTTTTGTAAATAAGGAAAAAATACTCGCGTAATAACATAAATGAACACATTTCGTAAGAGAAAGTGCTTGAGTGATAAACAACTATACTTAATAGCTCTATTATCTGATTTCTACTTCCTGTTCTACTTTATTTCTTTTCACTTTCTCGCTCTGGTTAAGAGAAGTTGAGGTGCTCACTTTGGCACTGTTCACTCGGAGTCATGTCATGTTTGAGTGCAGAATTAAATATTTTATTAGCAGTTTAGCATCTTGCCTTGGCTCCAGAGAGGTAACATGTGATTAATGAGCTCTTGTTGACCAATGGTGAGCCTGACGGTGGTCCTGTCGCTCTTCGGTCCCAGTGGTGGTGGTGGTGATCTTGTGGTTTTCCTGTTTAAAGTATAACGTGTCTTAGCATGAATATCAAATTTTCATTGTGCAGTAATCACCTGTATGATGTTTTCACTGTACTTTTATATATAATGAAGGAAGAACTGAATGTTTTTGCTGGTGTGTGATCATATTGAGCATTTTTTAAAAGGCTTAGGTCAGTGAAACAAACAATCTTGATCCTTAAATTGTGAGTCTGTTGTCTTTTTCAGATGTTGGCATTCTTGCATCTATCAGCAGTGAAGACGATCATAAAAAAACTGAACGTTGGCACAAACACAATCTATCAAAAAATATCGACAGTTAGTGGAGCTCTTCTTAAATTTAACTGGAATTTCTTTGTTTATTTGTTTGCCTGTTTATTTGGCTTACAGACTTGCATAGCTATTTACTCACTCACTAACTCGAGCCAAATTTACTTACTGATTTGCTGTCTGTTGGCTAACTGACTCGTACAGACTTAACGATTTACTCATTTACCTAATTACTGACCTATAGACTTAGTGATTTAATTATGGACATATAGACTTACTGATTTAATGACTGACTGGCTGTAAATATTTACTGACTTCATTAGTTACAGACTTATTTAATGATTTATGCTAGGTTCACGTTACCATGCGGAAGTGACTCCGATCTGTTTTTTTCTGCCTTAATGTGACACAGATCTGATATTTTCTGACTGCGCTATGGATATGCAAGTCTGGTGTTTTCAAATCAGGTTCGAGTCACTTTCGTATGCGATCTTGTACCTGATTCATTCGTGGCCATGTGACCTGAATGACCTGCTCAGATGGGAATCCGTGTGGCTTTTTTCCCCGTACGCATGCGCCGAGCGTGTCATCAGCCAGCGCGGTGTTCTGTCCATTTCTGCTACCTAACAAGATGTACGACTTGGTGGTTGTGTGTTGTGTTTAAAGTTAAGATTTTAGGGTTAACTTCAAGCTTTAAGTCTTGAACCATGAGGCTTATAATGTGAACATAGCCTTACTGACCGATTTACAGACTTACTGACTTAAGGACATCCTAACTACAGACAACTTGTTTATGCACTTACTGACTTGCAGACTGACGGACTTGATTACTTATTAACGTGCTGACTTGGTAACTAATAACTGATTTAGTTACTTATTGACTGACGTACTCTTTCGTTTATTTATTCATTTATTTATTTTGAGGAGGACACATACAGTGCTGCCTTCAGATTTGTCCAACATAAGCTCTGTCCAAAAATGCTGCCTACACAGTTTAATTATTTTAAAGACCAACCTTTTGCTGAAAAATTTCGAAATTCCACAAATGAGTCCAGGAATCCTTGGTGAAATGTTATGGGCCTTTGATATACTAATACATTGTATGATTCCGCTATACAGAAATAACCAAGTTTTGAAATGAATTCTCGTACCCTGTGATCACTCGTAAACGTTCCTGAACAGCTTTTCCGTGTTTGGACGGATCGCGTTTACACGTTCCAACAATCACAAATCATTTTGCCATAAATACCGAGGCTTCACTGTTGGGAGATTTAATACTTCGCAAGGCACACTGCATTGACAATCTGGTATTTTGTTCTTGTCCTGCAGCCAAAGGAGAGTATTTATGATCTTGCGTAGATGTGTTCAGAGGTTTTATGAATAAGGGCTCCCATGTGACATGACTAAGATCTCCTCAAAGCCTTTTCAGCTGTACTATGACGTTGTCAAAGCAGCAGTTTGCAGTGATGCAGCAGAAGAAACATGTACGTGTTGGAGTTCACCCTCCCTGATTGGCGTCGTCTTAGTTAATGGCTGGGAATTGGCGACGACTAAATTGGGAGGAAATTGGGTTATTTGTCTTCTTATTTTTATCCACCAGGTTTTTATCCACCAAATATTCAAAGTCTGCTTGGAGACCGCATCCTTGAGAAATGCATTAAGTAATCCATCGCAGCTGAACTGCGCGCCGGTTTACGTCACTTTCTGGTTTATCAAAAGTGCAGCCCTTTTGGATCTGTGAAGTAAAAGAAAGCTGATGTAATGGCTTTAAGAAACGCTCCCAGGGGAGTTGAACTTCTCCCTCTTTTCCTCCTTTTGTCTCCTTCGCTCTCCCTTTTTTTTTTTTTTTTTTCCCTCCTCTCCTGACATCTTTTTCTTCATCAAAAATCAACATCTGCAGTCCTTCATTAAGGATCATGATCATGGTCTTCCGTCCTCTATAAACGCTTTCAAAATTTAAAACTTTGAAGTTAAATTTTCTGATTTCGTTTCGTGTTGTTTGGCGTCGGGGGGAGGGGCAAGACGGATAGCACGAGAGGGGTGTGTCAGCAAGGGGAGGGGCTTTAGAAAGAGAAAAGAGATGCAAAATTTCCACCATGACACACATACACACACATTCCCGTTTGCCAGTGTTGCATGAACTCAAAAAGAAACCTGTAACTCCTCCAGATTGCTTATAGTCAAGTGTCAACGATGTGCTCAGCTCTAGAACAGGACCTCAGTGGAGGAGGGGGGTAAGAGGAACCCAGTGCAAACGGTGCTTGCCCCCCTTAGAGTTAATCTTTCCAAAGTCCACCCCTTCTTCACTCTTTCTATTGTGTGATGGAACATTGGTATTACTGACTTGTCAGACCTGATGCTCATCTAGAGAGGACTTGACAGTTGTGGTTGTAGAACATGCCTCAGAACAGCAAGGGATGAATCAACCACAATAAAAGAGATGATTAAATAATGTCTTCAAAATAAAGGTATTTTAGTTATATTTGAAATTGCATTTAAAAAAAAAACTTCTGGAAGAAGTAATTTTAGGCTTACATTTAAAACATTGTGTGTAATAAAAGTAAAAACATTGTGTTAATAAATGTATTACAGATATTTAAGCAATTGATAAGATTTCACGATATCTTGATGTAGATTTTGTAATAAGTGACACCAGAATATGCCGTCACATCGTCCATCCCCAAGTAACTTTCTGTTTTGAGTGGTGAGTTTAGATTGCCATGATTCGTCTCGATAACAGTGAAAAGTGATTTATTTATTAGATCGATCAAAAAAACAAGCCATGGGTGTTGCCTGATCATTTGACTCATTCCCCGTATCAGCAGGCTTTTATACCATCACTGACATGATCATTGAATCTTGAGCGCCGCAGACACATTCATTGCACACTGGAATACATCGCTTGTGATTTAAAAAAATAAATAAATAAAAATACTTTTCTTTGCTTGGATGTTGACGTTTCTTGGATCAGAAGTGTTCTGGTTTTACATGTGGTTGGATCATTGGCCCGTTTTGAGTTCTGAGCTAGATTCACATTCAACTCGGACAGTCTAATTTGGACTTTGCCAGAACCTAATTGTAGATAATCCATCTTTCAAATGCACGTTGGATCTGCATTTGGTTTCTTTTAGTGTCGTCTTTATTTTAGAACTCCTAGCGCTGGTGCAATTTTTGATTAATACCCTACTGTTTTTGCACTTTCTCATGCAAGACAAGCGAAGGGAATCAAATGCGTTCTGACTTTGCTCTTTTCCCTTTCCAGCCATGGCATGAATACAGCAATTCCGTTTTTGAAGTTCTTCCAAATAGCTTCCGGCTCTCCTGTGCATGGCGGCCAAGGTCCTCCCTCAAGGAATATAACCGGAGACCTGGCCTGCTCCGACCAGCTCCCTGCCTTTCCTTGCCCTGCTCCAGGAAATAGCCTTGCTTTGTTTATTCACATTCCCATTTCCTCTAGAATATGATCAGCCCGTTGAGTCGTGTAATTCCTGGAGCAGTGTTTTCTTCGGTTCCTTGTGAAAGGTGATAGCTCTACTATTCAAAGCAAGAGGAAAAAGAATCAAGAGCCGAAGGCAGACAGTGGTGGGGGTTCCTCGTTTCAGATTTAGTGCACTTCAAACGCTATCCAGTAGCAAGTTGTTCTTTCCTAGAATTCCTGGATCGTCTGTCAGGGATTGCCAGATCTCTGCAAATCCATGTATTTTTTTTGTTTTGTTTTGTTTGTTTGTTTTTTTTAAACTTTTATATACTTTGATGTAAACGTGAAGAAAATTGGACATGATCTTCAATCCTCTCCATGTGTTGCATCTAATCTTTCAAGATGCCATTCCTTGATCTGTGGCTTAGCACATGTTAAGACTCCTTTCCCCTTATAAAGTTAGTGTATCAGGAAAGCATCATTGAGGTAGATGACACCAGACTCAAGTATCAGGAAGGATGTCTCAACCGAGAAGTGATAGCAGAGATGGAAAAAGTATGCTCTGGTTCTGTAAATCCAACTTGGAGGAGTGGGGGCTGTATTCCTAGCTTTTGACTGCCTGATTTTCCATGACCGCAGATTCATAAACCCGATCATTCAACCCAGGTTTATCTCTGTAACTTGAGATGGTGTGACTTCTGAGGAAGAAGCTAAGATTAAGAGGGTCCTGATGTGATTGGTTGAAAGGTCCACCACCCTCTACTCATGTCTGGCATCCGATGATGGATTCGTGATCCGTTTGATTGACTGGAAGTCTTGGCATAGAGACCAGAGTCGTTGAGATCCCCTGGTGGATAAGTGGCTGCATGACCTCGACCTGCTCTGTTTCAGCTAAGCTTTTCACAGCTGAGCCAACTGTTATACACGCGGGGGGAGGAGGTTGAAGGTTTCAGCAGAGTTATGCATGCGTGAGGTTGTCTGAGAACGGGTGGATATTTTGACAAGTGTTTCTCTTGGGACCTCTGTTTCTGCTCTTGCAAAAACAAGGTGAAATTTAAGATCGAAAGAGTCTCCTCATGATGTTGAATTTAGAGATCTATAGTCTTCTGGTCTTCAAAATGGAAAATGATGGTACAGTCACACAACTGCTCGGACAAGGTTTTATTTCGACCCACTGAACTGTGAAGAATCCACTAAACAATGACGAGAAAGAAACTGAAATAACGGCATCACTGAGTTGTTTAAAGTTAGATGTAACGCTAATACGCTAACTCGGCCACCAAATGACGCCTGTTGGCTAAAGCGGAGTGCGTAATTTTCCAGAGATCCCTGCCGCAGCAGGATTAATCCCCAGATTTCATTTTGTCATGAAATATGAGCACAGAGCTTATCTATCATCTGACATTGTCACTATTTTGCATGTAAACATGAACAGGATATATTGGTTGGGGACATGTGAGCAGCGAGAATTGTCTGTTCGGCAAAGAGACCTGGAGAGAGATGGTGCAAAAAGATTGGATATGACGTTCCAAATTACTAGTTATGGAAGTAATATTTTTGTGTTTACATTTTGCCTTCACCCTTCACCACAAATAGATGGATGATGGACTGGATTCAGAGATCTGCTGAACATGACAGCAGATGAATAAAAATTTTTCTCGAACTCTCATTGGCTGTTTATCATCGCTGTACTTGTGGTTCAGACTGCATGATAAATTGCAGAGATTATCAAACATGCTTGAAAATGAGCGGTTGCACCAAGCGAGTGTTCATTAAACTGGAGGTGCTGTTTCAGATACCCAAAATTATTCAAAGACTGAATTCTTTCCCAAGACTCATGGTGGAAATTCAAAACTTTTGCAAAAATGGAATAAAATGAAATTGGGAATGGACAACTTAACTGGCAAACAGTGCACTTCCTTGGCAAACTTGGTCGATACACATCTTGACTCTCGTCACAGGCGATGATCTCTCATCATGGCCTTTACGTTATTGTTTGTTTGTCATGCCCATGATTGCTTCTCTGGCACATGGATGTTTGTGCAGTTGCTCGTTCAGCAGAAGGTCATTCTGTCTGGTTGAGCCGATGGAGAAGAAAAGAGTGATGGGAATGGACGGAATGGTGTTGACCTTTTTGAGATGGAGGCCTCGCCGTCATACTTGGAGGGCCTGCAGGATCATCCCAGTCATCTCCAGGCTTTACTCCCCCTTTGTAAAAGCCTGCCAAGTAGACGTAAGGCATACGTAAAAGGACAAAGTTGTAGATGATGTAGGTCAACGTGTTTGTGTATACTGTTGGGAAGGTCGAGGTTTGGGGTATGCAGATTATGGGCTTTCATTTCATGTGAAGCGTTGTTTATTTGTAGGTGCTAGTATCTACTGCACTGAAAAACACATTGTGCTTTACTGTATATGGAAAGGAATTTTTCCTGAGCTTTTAAATTAAGCTCTGCCTTAAGCCATGCCATTATACCATTATGCCTAGAGGTAAATGAAAGCTAGTCATGGCATCAGATATGTTTGTCGAACCTTTCCTTTGTTAGTTGCTAAGACCTTCCTTCACTACAAAGTCATTCCACATTCTCAGCATGTCAAACATCATCTTTCATTTCTATGGTTTTCCTTTTTACCCAGCCCTTCTCTTTCTATTTCCTGAGCCTATTATCTCAGTTTGTTTTTCCTCCCCTAATATTATACTTGGGCATTGTTGGCGGCTTTCGTTTGCCATCTCTAGTCGCCAGAGCTCTGGTGTGTTTCACTGCTTTAATCGCATTCCAGCAGGCTGGGCAGTGGCTTGCTCTGCATTCCACAACTCTGGGGTTTTTCCAAGAGCCCGACGCAGGCATTTGACTCTGCCGCAACCTTCAAAGCCAGAGAAGAACTTCAAAGGCGTCGCTCAGGCTAGGTGTCGATGACTCTAGTCCTGCTCGGGTCAGGTTTGGCCGCCTCCTGAACTTTAGGAATGGTCCTAAGGAGATATCGTGACCTGTTCATGTACCTTCCTCCGGCATAAATCGTGTCATGTTTACAACTGTGTACTGGTTTTATTTTGCATGGAGTGAATGAAACATGCCATGTTAAAGTGCACATCAAAGTTTTGACACTTATCCCTTTGTTAGCTCTTAATAGTGCAACTGGAGGTCGATTACAAAACGGTAGTTCCGTCGTGGATAATCATGAGGCAATCTAGAGCTGGGTGATGTATATTATTTTAAATAATCAATTAAATTGCAAACTAACTGGAAGTTCAATTTATCATAGTGTTTTTAATTATTTTTACAGAGTTCAGTTCTTTTCAATGAATTAATAAAAATTGTTGCACCTATTAATATTTGCAAGAAGTCAAGGATTACAGTACGATTCTTGTTTTCTTATCGCCTATCCCTACTAATATCTCAAATGAATAATGTCATACATTTACATCATTGGTTATTCATCCTAAATGGAAATGCATTCTGCTTAATGGAAAAAGAAAAAAAATGCCGAAATCTCAATCAGGTGAAGTAATGGCACATCTTTCATTCTTTATTCTCATTATCTGTTTTGTACAGTAGTCAAGTTACACTCTTTGAAGTGACTGGGAAAGTTGAAACTGACACCGTTCTGGGCTTTTGGGAAGTGTATCTCCTTTGCGCCATTGATGGTTTAAATCTCTACTCATTGCGTGTTAATAGAGTCCCCAGTGCCAGTCTTCTCGCATGCCTTGAAGCTGTCACCCCACAGGCTCACGGCTGCATATTTGAATATTTACATGATATTAAGTGTCCGCTCCAAGCGCTGTCTTCTAATACCCAAATCGCAGCACTTGTTTGTTTGTGCGGTATCTATGGGGACGGCATGTGGCAGTGGTTTTTGAGGGAGATGCTAATAGGCAACTCCGTGAAGCGGGGAGTGGTTATAGTCCTATTCGTTTGCCAACCATCCCAAAGTATTTCCTCACTCGGATTGCCGCAGTGTTGCGAGGGGGAGGGTTTGAATCTGTCCTTGAAATACTTCACGCTTCGCACGGATCAGGCTGTGGTCTTTTTAGCCTTTTAGCCCAGCCGCCACTCTCACGTTGCTTGCTTAATGGGTTATGATGTCACCGCTTGTGTGGGTCTTGAATTCATCTGCCTTTCAAGCAAATTGAGGGTTGTTAGGCCGTTTTTTTTGGCCAGGGTACAACTTTTGCAACTGTGGTTCCATCGTTTTTTGTCAACGGGACAAAGGAGAGGAAGTCTCCTGCATTGAAAAAGGGACTAGGCTCCTTTTTTCTGAGATAATATTACACTGTAAGAGCAGGCCCCACCTGCAAGGCTTCTCCAGCTGCCACTCTGAAACTCTATCTCCTCTCTCTCCTCTCTCTTCAAGGCAGCCATCCCCTTTGAAGTTATTTCCAGTGCTTGGGAAACAAGAAGACATGGGCAATCGTGGGGAGAAAAGCTCCTCCCTTCTGAAAAGCCCCCCCCTCACTCTTATTCCTTCTCCTCCTCAGGCATTTTATAGGCCAAGCCCTCATAGTGTTTGTGTGTGTGTATAATTTATATGTATTTATATATCCACCCAGTATCTCAGAATTTCACATCAATGCCATGTCAGCTGACCCACAACCTTCAAAACCAGAATTGAGACCGAGTGAGAGATTGCTCATGATATGCAAGTTTGGTGCTGGGGGGTTGGTGGGGGTGGCGGAAAAAACAGAAAGTCATAAAGGAAGTGTGAAAAATAAATAGACCTGGCACACAGAAATGTGGCAAGTGGCAGCTGTCCCATCTGGAGTTTGTTGCACTATTCTGATAGACAAGCCAGACTAGCTCTGGAGTCTCTGTGGGTATCTCGTGTTTGGATAGTGGGACAGAGTTCAAACACCACTCACCAAAAGGAAACTGGCAGTGGAATCGATCGAGTCCTTGCCCTCCGTGTGATCTGAGGATATGTTATTGTGAGCGATGCCCTCGGTTCTTGCAAGTGAGGTAGTCCTGGAAATATGCAGCAGCTGAAAAACGGGGCGAGGGTCAAAGAGAAGACATTACTCACACGTTTTTAAAAGTAGCATAACACATCGGGTCCTTTCCGGAAGGCACAGCTGATGATCAAGCACTTAACTGTTAGTGTGTTTGCTGCTGCGATCTTCCCCTGAAGAAGGACATCCAGCTTAAAATGCAGGATGCTTTGATGACGTACGTCTTCACCTGTACAACCCTGTAGAAAAGTTTGAGGAAACTCTCACTGCTTTGTGCGTCATCAAGGATCCTGTTATAGAGCCATCACAGGTAGCACTGAGAAGCACTGGGAAGGTCTAAATTGGCTTCCCAGGTGGAAGAAGTGAAAATGGCAGATTGTGAATTCGAATCCTGATCACTCCTTAGCCATCCGTGGTCCAAAATGAGCACAACTGATGTGCCCGCTGATTAGGAGGCATGGTATTACACTCTCCTCTGTCGTTCGTAGTGACTCGATCACGGTTGTATGAGGAAGTGGGTAATTAGTGTTTTTCTCTGAGTGTTTTTGTTCCTGTGACGTTGCATGAGAAGCGGTTTGAAAAGTACTGGCAAGCTCAGTCGTCGAGCAAGGCCCTTTTCCCTAATTTGCGTTTCTCGGTTGGATGAAAACATCTACCAAATGAAAAAATCTACATATATGGATTTCTTTGCATATCTTGGAGGAAGCTTGAGCTAGCCTTCACCTTCACATTGGGTAGCTGCCAGATAATTGGGGAGAGCTAGCTAGCTAACGGGCAGATAACCAAATTGGGACACCAACCTGAGCATATCAACATATCTTCATGTTTCATATGTCCTCATGTCCTTTTTTTGCTGATTGAAAGGAAAACTTTCAACTTTTTTTAGAATTTAGGAATTCTTTTTGGAGTCCAAGTTCCCTTACCCAACCAGGAAAGGTTGATATCCTACCATGGCCGGAGCAACATAAGGTTACTGTTCAGCTTGCGTTTATCTAAAAAGATGTCTCTCCTCATTAGAGCTTGGTGAAGAAGTCCAGATAAAAAGGGAATGATTGCTCAAGGGAGAAGGGTTGAGGGGTGATTTCAGTGTGAGGCCAGGGACCCTGAAAAGCCCTTGTGCAGCTGCTGTCTGATAGCATAGCGGCACAGCGTTGAGCTAAGTTCAACGGAGCGCAGAGCTCTTGGGCTTATTTGAAAAGCTCTCGGCCATGTTTAAAAGCTGTCCTGAAAGTGCAGGCTGAGGCCATGGCTGCTCTAAGTGGCCGAGGGCCCATGGGGCTTGCTGCTGTCTTTGATCAAATATTCCCCCACCTCTCCTGGCAGGACAGTTTGTTATTCCAGGAAATCCTCCTCGTTCCCTTGTGGACAAGAAGGTGGGGGCAGCTGGGTGATGGGCATTGGGTTGGAATCGGGGGAGACGGAGAGGGTATTGGTGTGTGTGTGTGGAGGGAGGGTGTGTTTGGTGTAGTCGGCAGGATGAGGCAGAAATCCAGAGAGAGAGAGGTCAGGGAGAGAGGTTTTATTACATGGGTTGGATACACTCGCTGCCTTGTGGGTGTGAATGATGTAGTCGTGTATCCTCGTGAAACTGTAATTTTTTTTTTTTACAGCCTCTTCCCTGGACTGAACACGCATGGTCCATTTATTACTGTACAAAGCCTAATGTTTTACAAGTGTTGTGAAATTCAGCACGACGGTTATTAAAGCAAATGGTTCATCCAGTGACTGTTGAGCTTTACTGAGTGTTTAATAAAATTAAGATGGGTTGGTTCAAGTCTCCGGACTCTTGTAGTTTCCTAATCACAAGGATAGTCACTTATTTCTGGCAAGGTCCCGGTTTTTTTTGAAGGAAGTAGCTTGTATTAAATATCCTGTACGCATCATTCGCGTTACCATATATTTTGTACAATCTTAACACACGGGGCTTCCTCTTATACTACGTATGTTGTTGAATTCTCGAATCTGATTGGTCGGAAGGTGCGTATTAATTTCAGCAGTCCAAGGTCTACTCATCATATTTATAGTAAGAGCTAATTCACAGACACTTGTATGGCGGTACTCCACATACTCCAAGTCTAATAATGCAGATTAAAAAAAAAAAGTTGGTCAACAAAGAAAAGCATGCGATTTGTTGATTCTGTGAAGAACGGAAGGAGATGTTTGAATAGCATTTATGGAAGGCGTCTCCATCGTCAGTGCTTTGACTTTTTAAAATAAAGAGATATTGTAATCATTGGCAAATTGCTGTGTTGTAGAAGGAATGAAATAATTTGAGTGTCATTCTAGAGAAATGATCAAATTCAGGGCTGTAGAAGTAACTGGCATCGCTGATTATTTCCCTCCAACAGCATGCCCCAATTGAATTGTTATTAACACCCAGCAGTCAATACCGTCTGCTAACGATGTCATGTTTGACCAATAGAACTTGACAACGTTGTACTTTTTTACGTCCATGTCTAATGAAATAGAAACAGTTCCTGCGAGTGGATTCAGATATTTAGGCTGGTTTTGGGATGGATTACTGTGGTTGTGGTTTCGGTGTGGGGGGAAACGGATGGCAAAGTGTTCAACAGCGGCCCGGAGCCCGCGGCGAACTGTGCTGCCTGATTGTTGTGGCTGAAATTGATACCAGCCCCGACCTAAATGCCATTCCTGAGGCTGCTCGCTGTGTGCCCTCTGTTATTGGAACCCAGCCACTACGCACAATCTCACACAGTCCACACAAGCATGCAAAACCACCACCAGGTTCACGAGACGGTGGCTACACGATGAGTTTGGGTAGGTGTTCACCTTGGTGAAAAGTGGTTCTTTACAAGCGAAAGTAAAAAAAAAATTAATAAGAATAAAACTGAAAGGACATTTCTTTAGTCTGAAAGAAAGCGTGTTTTCTAATTTTAAGTACGCAATTTCAGCACAAAATGTGCTACTTGTATTGATTAAATCATCATGTGACACAATTTATCATGATATCACAATGATTTATTAAATCATCGTATCACACAGCCCTAGGTTTTGTGTGATGTGGAACGGAGTTGTGACTGTGACGCTGAAGTCTAATTTAGTTCTTCTGATGTTTTTCATCTCTTATGGACTACAGAAAGCACACACACACACACACACACACACACACACACACACACACACACACACACACAAGCTGCTTTGAAACCCTGACAAGCCCTTTTCAAAGACAGCCAGCACAGCATGCCATACCAAACACCAAAAAAGCATGCAGAGCTATTGAATTGTGTGTGTGTGTGTGTGTGTGTGTGTGTGTGTGTGTGTGTGTGTGTGTGTGTGTGTGTGTGTGTGGGGGGGGGGG